>LLCD01000417.1:0-19366 GCA_001414355.1 Hymenoscyphus salicellus
AAGAAACCTTACGAACAAGAGGCGGAATGCTAGATATGCTTCACTTCATCGCCTGCCACCCAGTAAACGCAGGTGAGGGGTACTTTTATGTTGCACCTTGGAATCGCCTTGGTAGTAATATTGTGGATGAAGTTCGATGGGGTTTGGTTAAGGTAGCACTGCTTGTTGCAATTTGACTCTCTACTTTCGCTCTACATACATAGCTACAGTTAACACATCGGGACCGATATATAAGTTGCCTTGTCATCACCAACCTCAGCCTCCCACATGATCACTTCCGAATCTCTAGGTAGATGAATCACATCGCTTTTCTCCACTGGGTGGATTTCGATATCGCCCCCCATAGCATTGGACCCAGGAGCGTAATCTCCAGTGGGTATTGATAAGGTGCCTTCAACAACCCCGTCTATCTTTCTACGCTCCCCTTTCTCTCTGACCCCTGAAAACCCTTTGGCAATCTTTAACCCTGTCACCATATATACGGGCTTTCTCATGCCAGGCAGCCAGCCCATTACATGTTGTACTTTGGGTTCTCGGGTCCTTAATTTGATTTCCTTATTGGTCGGTTCCGACGCAAACTGAATCTTGTCGAGGGAGTAGATCGTATGCTTATAGAAGACGTCTGTGCCACTATCATGCGAGGCTGTCGCCTTGAATAGTTGCAGAAAATTCGCCCAAGCTCCGAAGGCAGCGTTGCTGGTAGCGTTGCGGCAGATTTTGCTATCATACTCGTGGAAAGTCTCGATACGCGGGTAGGTAGTGGAAAGGGTATCAGCGTTGACAGATGTCAAAACTTGATGCGGCTTAAATGGCTCTTCTATCGCACTGCCCAAGGCAATCGGGCCTGTATTTGGCTTGAATGTGAAGTTTGGGGCGAGAAGATAGGTGGGATTTTCAGCCATAACGGACAACAGGCCAAGAGGCAAATTCCCGTCTACTTGCAGAGGGTAAATCCTGAGGAGGGAGAAGCTCCTAGATATGCGTTATCCCAAGCGGCATTCATCTGAAAGCAAGGCGGTGACATGCCTAAATAATTTGACACATACTTATGAAAAAGCGTTTGGAAGTCATTCCGTCCAATTACCCCGGGTCACTCTCACAGTCTTGCAAAACGGTTTAGTCCGACTAGAAGGAGCGCGACGAGAAGATTAAAGTGAATTCCGACACCTGCAGTAATGATGCGACTTCGTCTCGTGTAAAAATGGGGAGTACGATAAGGTTTGAAGTTGCCCGTCCCAAAAATGGCCAGTGGATGGAGAACTGCCTGGCTGATTTTAACTTGTGAGCCCACGGAACGGGAGCATTGCTGGTTGACGATATATCTGGGGGTTCTACCAATCGAGAACCTCTTGACTCCAAACTGGCTCTTAGGCAGGATGCGCGAAATGTCATAAGGGATCTTTTTAGGAAATCTTCAAAGACTCGCCGAAAAATTCGAATATATAGGTAAGTGGCCGGTCTACTGGCCTGGTGTAACTAATCATCTTTCAGTATTGCGTGATGCAAAAGAACCAGTCCCAATATCCGCAAATTCTCTTCAAGACCCAAAAGATTTACCTGGTGTTCTACAAACTCAGTTTTCACCTCTGTCCGGCAAAACAAATTCCTTCTCTGGCTCACATCCTATTCCAACCTCTATTGCATCAATTAATTTGTTGTCGGATGCTATTGAAAACATTGAGTCAATTTTGGAGTCGCTGAAAAGAATTGCTACCGCATTGCGTGGGCCAGAAAGTCGGCTCCCCCCCCCCCCCCCCAAATAAAGCAGAACAATCATTTCGAATTACGGATTATAAGGAACTTACAGATCATCTGGCTTCGATTCTTGTTTCGCTGAACTCCAAATTGCAACCTGGAAAGAATGCAGTGAAACTCAATGAGCAGGGCCAGGTTCACTAACGCCTTATTACTTGTAACCTTAGACGAAGGCATCGCTTCGTGTATACAGATAAGGTCGCTAGGCAAGGAGAGACTGCAACACACCACGAGTATCTTACAGGTTCGATCATTGATCACAAGGCCAATGTGTCGAGAACTGAGATATCCCCCGTCACAACACAGCCTAGCTACCCACCAGCTCCTCTGATAGAAAGTGCATCCGAGTATTTCAAGTGCTCCTACTGCAATATGGAGCTCTCAACAACTATTTCCGAAGGTGAAAATGGAGGTAAGCTTTTCCATTATTCCGTTTTCTCTTCAGACTCGGTTTAGCAGCAAAATCTAAAGCTGAGTAGAAATCATTTGACAGACGATTTGTGTCCATACACTTGCATTCTAGAGGGCTGTACAAAGAAGCATGGAGAGAGCATATGAAGGAAGATCATCGTGTATCGCAGTACTGAGTTTGTTCCGCTTGCGTTGACTCAAAATAGTTCCAAGAGGAAGCAGATTTCGTTTCCCACATACAAATAATTCACCACGAAACAATTTCAGAAGAGCAAATAGAACTTCTAAGGACATCTTGCGCTTGCTCTGTGCTAGCAGAAGTCAATTTTTGTCCTTTCTGTGACGAAGAGAACAACGACAAGGAAAGTCTGATCAATCATATTGCGGATGAGATATACTCATTTTCGCTTAGAGCTTTACCGCTAATATCTAAAGATGAGTAAAAAATTCACGACCGTTCAAATCAAAGTATTGGTGCGTTTGGAAAACGTATAGCCAAACGAATAAAACCGGAACAAGTAACGGAGCACGGGCCTGAAATATCAGAATATGCCAACAGGGCTTCCCGTGTTGCTGATAAGAGCCAGTACGGGGAAAGCTTTAGATCCACTCCTGAAACATCTAATCGTGTGAGATCTTGGGTCTCGCCAGTAAAAGATCCCAACAAAGTTCAAACTCAACTTTTACTAGAACTCGCCGTCGGAATCGACCTCAAAAACTTGATTTTAGAGCACCAGGTTGAAACCCCCGAAAACTCGAATCGATTTTTTATCCCTGCCGACCTGATCCATGCAGTTGATGATGAGATTGTGGAAATTGAGTTGAGAAAAAAAAGAAAGGTCAAAGTGACTTGGCGAGGGATGAGTAACGATGCTACAATTACGCGAAAACAATCTGCAGAGACAGGAAGAGAATTTTCGTGCTCCTGCTTTGCTTCGGATCCCAGACAAACTGGGAGAATATTCTTCAAGGCCTCTCAACCGATGAGCTGTACGACTACGACCTCCCACTTTGCAGGTGGCATTACGAAGAGAAAGGAAGTAATCAACTGTACGTTCTCTGCAAACGATCACATTCCTCTGGTTGTCCGAGATGTGAACACAGAGATTGTGGTATACAATTATTTAAGCAATGGGAACAATACCAGATTCAGCACCATCGCAACCAATGGTCAGTCCAAGCTCCTGTTTTCTGGAAAAACAGAAATGGAGAAATACCACACGTTGAACTTCCAGAACAAATTATCCTGCCATTCATTGAGGACAACGAATCAAAAGGGGAAACAGAAAGAGGAGGATATGGGGAGGCTTGGAGTGTGCGGATACACCCTGTACACCAAAATGTAATCCCTTCAACAGGACATTAGGTAAGTTCTACCTTCAATAATTATGACCTTTTATGACAACCATTAGGAGCCACTACTCGCGGTGAAAAAACTATACAAAGAAATCGACTTTGAACAAGAAAATAGATTCCTGCGTGCCCTGACAGTAAAAGAGCATCCTCATTTGATGAGTCTCCTTGCAACTTATCGTTTAGGCACCCGATGCCATTTTATTTTTCCTTTTGCTAGAGCGAACCTTCGAAAATATTGGGAGTCTATTGAATTAATGACTTGGACTAAGGAAAATATGCTCTGGGCTTTGGAGCAAATGAAAGGATTGGTATCTGCACTGGCTACTATTCATGTATACAAGATAGACAGACCTAAGGAGACCCAGAAAGTTCAACTAGAACTGGATCGTTACACAAGTTCGAAATTTCCCCGAGCTACCAAATTCCACATTCCAACTGACGAAACATATGGGCGACATGGCGACATCAAACCTGAAAACATATTGCTAGTAGATAAAAGGATGGGTACGGCCTAGCATAACGGCATGGATTGCAAGACTTCGAGGTTCTGAGAGTTGTTCAGAGTGGGTTCTTGAGATTCTAGATGTGATCCAACATCAGATGATCGTAATTGAAGTCAGAGACAGAATCAGTGCAGCGAATCTAGAGAAAGCTTTAGAAGGAGTAATCTACAAAGTTGTCTCGGACACAGGCTACTTGCTTGGGAGAAACATAGCCGAACATTAGGGAGAAAAGAGAGACGGATATAGTATGCTTTTGTTCACCATTTTTGAGAGTGGCTATAATAGCCATTCTATCAGTCAATATCTCAGACTGTATAGATAAAGCATTCCATTCGCTAATACCTAAAATTGAAGCTGTTGCATTGAAAGCGACAGTGAATAGATTACCCATTATTTTATTCCAACCGTATTTTGAGCTCAATTCTTCTAAAATATATAATTCTAAGTTGTTCCTAGTACATAGGATAATTTACTTAAATTACCCTGGAATTGGAACAATGGGAGTAAGGTAGGCAGGCACGAAAATTACTACTCGTCATGTTCATTGCGAGCCCTCCCTGTCTCTAAGATAGTTGTGGTACTATACGCTTAAGATTAAATAAAAAATTCTTACTGGGATTGCCCAATAGAGTTAAGACCCGGGCTATACTTTCTCACTAATTTCCGTGCCTCTTTATAAGACATTGGGGTGTTGAGGGAGGGGTTTTTTAAGCATTAGCGGATCACACGTTTTATTTACGATGCGCGACTATCCGAGAATCCCGAGAATGGTAAATGATTCCTACGAGAGAAGCTACAAAAAAAAGGTGTCCTCTGCTGATAGGACCTTGAAAATCATCACTCTATATACTCGTAATTACTAATATACCCCTTCTCCTTTCACCAACTGAAAGTTTGCCACCCTAGGAAACAAGTCAACATTCTCCCCACCCCACCCCACGCCCCCCCAAAACTAAAAGAAAGTTACTTTAACGATAGACTTGAAGCCAATTATCCGTTTCAATTCTGTTCTTTTTTGTTCATTCCCAGCAATGACGGGTAAAACTGCAACATGCTTCATGTTACTTAAGTTTACTACTGTAGCGAAGTAGCAGCACCCATAGCATGGAACCAAAATCCTCGATATAAATCCGGAAAGGCGAATGCCCAAATCATCCACAGAGCAAAGGTGTTGAGGGTAGTGTGAAGAATGGTGAAAATATAGAACAGGTTATTCTCTTCGCTTGTTGTACGTTGTCTCCAGAGTAAAGCAGGGCCCCAAGCAAGTACAACATTTGTCAAGACGAATCAACCGAACATAGGCGCATTCGAAGCAAGTCGTTCCAAGACAAAATTAACCACAGCGTAGAACATTGCAAGTTCTGTTGCAACACTCCAAAGTGCAGCATGTTGTGTTACTGGAACGCCGTTCACTCCCCAAATTTCTTGTCGGTGGGTAGGGCGTGTAATGGCGTTATGTATACTGTCAATTTCCATTCCAGTTCAGACGAATAATGAGATGGAAGTTCCCGTAAGGAACCAATGCCAATTGTTTGCGAGGCGGCGATCAGACTGTGTACCGCAAAGGGAGCTGTCGTGTGCGAGGTAGAAGCTGTGCATCCAATATGGCAATGGACTGACATCTTTCGTAATAATTTGTGTGAAGGAAAGTGCATATTGACAGAACCCGAGGAAAAAAGTTACAGCTGAGGATAGAAGGAGTGGGTAGTTGTCTAGAGTATAGACTTCGATTAAGCGAGCCCACCCGTTGATATTGGAATTTGAAGGAATGGTTGTGCGGTTCGCAATATTTTTGAGACAAAGAACCTAAAAGGTAATGAAGGATTGTCGATGATATCATATTTGGATTTACACTTATAACACATCTAAACACTTGACTAGACTCCGAAACTCCGAAATCTTGCTGGGATTTCCATACAATCGCTCAGAATGAGACACTCTACCTCATGAAGCTTAAATACCCCAATTATGGGGACTGGAGGACTTTAAGAAAATGTTCCGCGTCTTCTCTCGCATAATATTCCCATCGGCCCATCCAACGCTCAGATGGGGAAACTCCCAATAAGGAAATGTGCGTTCTCCGGGTTAGCCTGGGAGAACGCCTTGCTTGATGCCTACTTCTAGCCTCGCGACGATGTCTGCCATCCGAGCCTGGAGAGAAGGCTCATTGTCGCAGCTCAATATTCCACAGGTGAAATTTATAAATATGGCTGCCTCCTATGACAACATGCAAGCCATGCGATTTGACAGCCCAACGACCAGCTGTGCTCTTCCTATTGCCTGTTCTACCCTGCGTTGCATGCGCATCTAGTAATAAGATGAGCCGTGAGAGCTGGGAATTAGTGGATCAACATGTTGGAAGTCGGGATGGGTCTCCGGTCTCAAAAGAGAGGATAGGCTCGATTGTTTCTGTGAGTCTCGATCTCTTCGTTCTTCGAGGTATGCTAACGACTGGAAAATAGAGCCTTAGCAAATCTGTATCCCGGAGCATTCATCATCCAACGGGATTCCCCTCGGAAATCTCAAGTGTCCTGAACGGGAGTCTTTACCTTTCTCCATATGCCTCGCAAGAAAGTCTGCCACAGACAACCACCCAAATGGCACGGCAGTCTACGCAGAACTCGGATATTTCAAATAGGTCCATCAGGTTGCTCATATCTCGACAAACGTCTCTTCTAAGGAAAAGCGTTGCGGAAGATGACATGCTCAACGCTGGTTTGCTTTCTCCGCCTTCCATCCTTCAAACGCAATATTCCCAGGCGCTCATCGAATCACCACAAGGGAGCAACCACTTCTTCATTCCAGTTGGTGAGCTCAAAAATGTATTCAATTTTGATTCTATGTTCGCAGAATTAGCAAGCTACAGTCATAGTCCCACCATCGAAACTTTACCCGGGGTGACCCAAATAATCTGTCTCAAGGCAACGAAACTCTTCGCCGTTTTGGTCCATCTTGGACAAGGGCATCGAATATATGACTTCCTCGGTAAGGGCATCGGCGATAAGGATCTGCCCTTTGAGCGATCTGACAAAACAAACAAGTCTGGTAAATTCAAACTGTGCAGCAAATTGAACACTGCAAAGCCAATCAATTGCATGATGAACTGGAATCAACGTTTTGTCAATGAATTCTCACGAGAGCAATGGGTTTTAGAGGCGCCTGTTTTCAAGTATCAAGATACCATTTTGCACTATAATGTACATCCTAATTGTGTCTTACCGTTCGTTGAACATGGTAATCGGGTTCAAGAAGGGGGGTACAGCACAGTTTTGGAAGTGGTCATCCATCCTGATCATCAAAGGCTTATTATGAACCCCAGCTCCAAGGTAAGTGGTTTCCTTTCTCCAAACTTGTTGTTTAATCTAACATACCTACCTTTAGAATCAATCATTCGCTCTGAAAAGACTCCTTTCTACTAGTAAGAGCGACTTCCTTCTCGAAGTTGAAATGTTGAAAGCATGTGCTTCACGGCAACATCCCAACATCGTCAAACTCCTCTGCACGATGTATTATGGAGGCCATTATTACCTCTTCTTCCCGTTTTCAAAATCCAACCTCCGCCAATACTGGCAAATGACTCCCATACCAACTTTGTCTCGCACCAACTCTCGGTGGATGCTAAACCAATGCAAAGATGTTGTGTCTGCTATCAGAGTAGTACATGACCACCGAAACACTCAACAGCGTGCGGCTTTCATGGACTTGGAGGACGACGACCGCTTCTACGGCAGGCACGGGGATATCAAACCCGAAAATATTCTCTTCTCGCTAGAAGGGGTTGACAGACCGCAAAATCACATAGGACAAGGAATTCTTTTGATCGCGGACTTTGGTCTGATGGATATCCATAGGCGGGCCACTAGATCATATATTTTACCCGACAAGATCTGTGTGACTTCAACATATGAACCACCAGAAGTCAACCTCAGAAAAGCTATGTCTAGAGCCTATGATATATGGGGCTTGGGCTGTGTCTTTTTGGAGTTCATCATCTGGCTTATTTTAGGTTGGGATGCTCTTGAGCGATTTCATAGTGAGAGAGCTATGCCCGACGGGAACGGAATTGTTGATCATAAATTCTACACAAGAACAGGTTCCGGCGCATGTATTCGAGAAAGCGTTTATAGATGGATGAATACTTTACGGAATCACCCCTGGTGCTCGAATTTCGTCGCAGACTTCTTGGACCTTATCTCTAGTGATATGCTGATTGTTGACCATGCATGTCGTATCAGGTCTGGGTCACTTTATGATAAACTTCTAGGCATGGTGAAGAGGTCGGACGTTGAGTCGAATTATATCTGAATGGGGCCCACCGTTTCTAAGCTGAATGCATTTGTTTGCGTTCACAGGAAAGTTGTATATACATAGGTAGTGTGGCATCCAAATCATATTCGCCCAGTCTGGACTCGGTAAAACTCTCCAAAATGGCTGACCGTGCATAAACCTAGAACCTGCCGGCACAATGTAACCTCCCTTTTCTCTGCAATCCTTCTGCGCCTCAATGTCATTGACTCGTATTAGGCGAACCCTGCACGCCGCATTTTCTACTTGTCTTTCAGAACCAGCACCTTTCGATTTGTTCCTGGTTGGTGTCAATAAAGCCAAATAGGTGCGAAATATCCATATATGTCGTCACTGACCTCCGTGAGAACTTCCGGAACTTTCAGTATCCAACAATTCAATTGCAACTGCGTAGCTGGTCAGCGATTATCTTTTCCACAAGGTTCTCGGCCAAGTCGATGTGCCATTCGGGCAACTTACACGAACAGAATAATTATCTCTAGAACCAAAAAAACCGTCGAGAAATGGAATCAGCTTTTTGCGGTCGATGTAACGGCCGTCTATAAGTTGCTGGTGTTTCTTCGCTGCTTCAGAGGTTGCCATCTTTGGAGATGCTTGACTTCTGAATAATTCTGGACACATTTTCTAGTTGGGGAGGTGGCCCTTTTTACGATTATCCTGCAGAATCTGCGAGCCCTCGGGTCGGCTCGAGAAGGAAGCTGCATCGTTGTCACATTTTTTGTATGCGTGACGTGTTGGCGGAGATTCTTTTCTCTTCTCAGTGTATTCCGTATGGCTACATTCATTTTCGCTGCAACTGTTGGGCACGAAAAACGGTACACCAATTTCTGCAACACTGTTATCACGCACTCTTGTTCCTCTCTTCTGACAAGTTGAGTACCAATTTCATGTAAATCTTACGAGAGCAATAAAGCAAACATGTCTATCTCACCGTTCCGACCTCCATACAGGTCAGATAATTCCTTACCAATCCCTTCGGAATGTCTTGCGCTGGCTATCTTGCCTCACTATGCAGGAAGGAGAACGGTAAAGATGCCGCGTTCTCCGATTCGAGGTTGCGTGATGCCCAACCTGCCCAACGCAACTCGGTATTGGAGCGGGACCCATGGCCGCATTATCAACATGTATTTATCCAAAGAAGTTGAGTGGATGCACACAATAATCCAATGAATGACTTGATTGGACTCGTAGCGATCAGATGAGTTTCGCGATGCATCCAAAGTGATTCAAAAATTATCATGACGATCATATCGTTCAAGAACTCTCAAACAAACTTCAAAAAATGGACCAAAGCGTGCCAAATCGCTATGATTGGGTGGACTCCTCTGTTGTCAATGGGATTGAGACCGACTTTGGGTCAACCTTTTGTCTGTCAAAAAGATCGGACTTGCAGATCAGTAGGATTTCACGGGATGGATTAACTTGGGAAGAGCAAGAGCAACCTGAAGTGCACAACATGGAGAGTTTTCAAGTATTTCAGTACATCCATGGCTTCTGCAGAAAGGTCCAACTAACGGTAGAAGCAAGCAAGAGATGCACTCCAGTTGTTCTTTGTAAGCCAGAGACACTCGTTCGCTAGACTCAATATAACTAGCGACTGTTTTGAAGAGCTACTGCGTTCCTATAACATATTTAATCGAATATGGGATTATATTCTCCCTTTCAGTTTTAAAACAAGAGAATCGGACATTGGGCATACACCTCTTCGTTTTCGGCAATCTGAACCTGTAATTATGAACCCCGAACCAAAGCTAGGGTCTTTTGGTACGTTTCATGAACTCTAGGATATAACAGCTTCTCTGATGCTGACTCCCCTTAGAATGTGCTTATGGATTTCGATATGTGGAGCTCAATAACCGAAATGTAACGGCGTCGGAAAATCCGGACTATGATCCGTGGTCTGTTAGGCAAACCGCAGTGTACCAGCAATACGACAGTTCTCTTGACAGAGTTACATTCTTGTTGATATCGCCCTCCAAAAGGGTCAGAAAGGAATTGGATGTGGTTGTCCAGCGCTCGACGACATCTCGCAAACATGTCAATGCATTCAATATCCACCGCATCATACTTTCAACACTCAATGAAAATTGGAGACTTTACATAAGAAGTTTGGAAAAACTCTTGAAAAAGCAAGTGAGTTCTTGGCGTTTTTCGGCCCGGGAAACTATAGTACTCACAATCTTTTAGGAGGATCTTGTTACCTTGTCTCAGGTGGAAAGCGAAAGTGTGCGATCCAGCCCAATAACAAAATGTGAAGTAGATTTTATTGATCGGCAAAGGTTGAAGAAAATCGAAGATAAGATACTTGACCTGGTGATAGTTTTCGAATCGTTGCATAATACGCTATCAAAAATGAAACGAGAGTGTGAAAGGCACTGTTTGAAAGAGCGCTGCCGAGAATGCATATGTCTCGGTGTTATGGATGAATTTGAGGAGCAGATATACGAGGTCGAAATCAACTCAAAAAAGGCAAAAGTTCTACACAAACTTGCTCAGGGTATAGCCCACTTAGTAAATATTTATTCATTCAAATAAAAAATAGGGTCTATGCTAAAGTCTGCAGCTGTCCGATCTTCTTCAATATGAAAATGCTCAAATAGCGCATCTCAACGAGAAATCACTGAATCGTCTTGTTCAGGAGTCCAAAGAGGAGAATAGTAAAATGAGGCTATTAACGGTAAGTTATGGAATCCCGTTACGGAGGGGGACAAATATATATGCTCATGTTCAATAGGAAAGAAGCGCTCGAGATGCAGCAGGTATGTATGATAATAGTTACGGATTCTTTCCACGCCCAAAAAGTGTTAACATTTTCTAGCCGTGAAAATTCTTACATTCATCACTATTATCTTTTTGCCGATGACAGTAGTTCTTGTAAGCTGTCTAACTGTGCTTAATTGACGAAAACTAATTGAATCAGAACTTTTTCTCTACGCAACTCGTACATGTTAACGACATTGGAGAACTTTCTTTGATCTCACATGCCTGGTGGGCTGTTGTAGTCGCCCTTCCTTTAACAATATGTACTTTCTTGGTCTGGAAAGTATGGCTTTCTCAGGCCATGAAACAGCACGAGCACGTGGAAAATCGACATTCCACGAGAGAAAACTCTCGAAGATACATTTCAGCATATAGTCGCATCATTGAGTCCTGGAAGCAGCTAGCCTGGCACTTGGACCAGTCCCGAAAAATCGTTGGAGACCAAAATGGAAACCTTGACCGAAACCTTGACCGAAACGACCTTGAATTGGGTTATTCGGCAGCTCAAAAGCCACCCACAATTTCCACTCGATCCACCTTTGGCAGCATTGGAAAGCCTCACTCTCTAGAAAGTTCCAAGCAAGGCGGGAATTTGTCCGGGGGTTGGTCGCCTCAAACTTCGCCTAATCGGCAAGTCTTCTGAATAACAGCCGAGTGGCTTTCTAATGTAAATTCGTGTGCCCACCCTTTCAAAATTCATGCTGCTTACGGAAATCCAGCCAATCAAGACAACCATACGCATTGCTTATCATACCCTACTATACCCTCCACAAAAACAAGGCTCGTGCCACGATGAGGCTCTGAATAAAGGACCCAACACTAATGCCGCTAGCCTTATAGCTGGCACGATTCGTCTTCTCTTTTCCGAAGTTGTGGGACTTTTATATGATAGATCCACCGAGCTGGTCACCGATGCCCAGTTATCGCTAACGAAGTTGACTCTGCCTAAGACGAGCCACCCATATTCGCCCAGGAGCCTTCATCTGTTTTGCCCTACCGATTTCGCCTGCAACATGAACAATGGTATTCAATCCGTTCGGGAAGTTTCTCCCAATGAAACGCTTCTGAACAAGTACCTGGAAAGCCAAGTTGAGTGGCCAGAAACTTCAAACCAGTACTTCGTCCCTGTGGACCTGTTTTCGAAGATTGGCCCTGTCACAGTGGAAAGAGAACTCCGAAGGCACAGTCCGCAACCTGCGAAGGATGAAAACTACGTCCGTTATGTAACTTGGATCTCCAAGCATTCGAAAAGGCTCTTCGCACTCCTGATTTGTGGTGTACACCAAGAATGGAAAGATGCTATCCCAGGACTCGTGGACGACAAGATCACCGACCATGATTTACCTTTCGATAGGGGCCATTATAGTACAACATCGGGGAAAAAACAATATGTTCTGTGCAAGAAAGATCATAACGGATGTTTGAAAATAGACCACCGTGATTGCGGCATTAAGGCGTTGTTAAAATGGAATTTTCTAACCATCATGAACTTTGACCGAGCTCAGTGGTCTGTCCTAGCACCGGAGTTTCGAAGGATTAGAGGAAATATTCCATCTTGCCCACACCAGGACCTGGTTTTGAATATTATTATGCCGTTCATAGAGGACAATCCTGCGAAATCTGTCCGCGGCGGGTTTGGGGAAGTTTGGATGGTCCGAATGCACAAAGCTCATCATGACCTTTGGACTTCGGAGGATGAGAAGGTGCTTCAACTCTTTTCCTGTAGTCAAAATATCTTGTTGACTTCTACAGGGGCCCGTTTTCGCTGTCAAGCGACTCTTCAGTTCCGAAGAGAAGGAATTCAAACAAGAATGTGAATTTGTTCAAGCGATGACTTCTGATGAAAACCGGCGGCACCCTCACTTGATGCCATTGCTTGCCACCTATAAATACAACGAGAAGTTTCATCTAATCTTCCCTTTCGCAAAGGCAAATCTCCGGAACTACTGGGAAAGTATTCCCATGCCACCTTGGGACAAAGACACATGCCTCTGGATTTTGGGACAGGTTTGTGGTTTGGTTAGTGGCTTGAAAGCCATACATTTGTTCAATACCCAAAATCTCACCTACGAAGCGGGAGAAGTAGATATCTCACGACTCAGCACTAGTTTACGCCGATCTCGGATCAACCCTACGGTAGTGGAGAAGAAGTTTGGTCGACATGGAGATCTGAAACCAGAAAATATACTCTGTTTGCAAAGCGGCACTTTGCAGATCGCTGACTTTGGTCTGGGCCGGTTCCATCGTCTTGAGTCACGGTCACTGGTGGAGCCACGACACATCAACGGCTCTCCTACCTACTCACCACCAGAGATGGTAATAGTTGGGGGGTTTGTTTCAAGGGCATACGACATATGGAGTTTGGGCTGTATTTTTCTTGAATTCATCACCTGGTTGTTGGAAGGGTCAGAGGGGCTAAATAAATTCAACTCCAGCCGCACAGCCAAGGCCCATGACGGTATCGATGATGATCTTTACTACGCTATCGACTTAGATGAAGAAGGAAGAGGAGTTAGAGGCTATGTACGCAAAGGGGTTGTCGGCTGGATTCGTCGCTTACGCTCTGCCCCACGTCATTCAGAGATGGTGCTCGATTTTCTAGATATTATTGAGAAACACATGCTTGTTATCGACACTAAGAATCGAATTTCCGCAGAAGGTCTCGAGAGTAAAATGAAAGAAATACGTAGGAAGGGAACTCGAAACATGGGGTACTTACTCGGAACTCTTGCAGATGGCGAAGAGAGAGGAGCTAAGATAGCACAGCTATTAGTCGGTGGGAATGGAGTCATGGTCTAACGAAGTGTCTTCTGGTTCTTCATTCTAAATAAGCAGAAGAAATCTTAGGACCTTCCGTGTATTACTGCTGCGTAAGCATCACTAGGGTTATTGGAGTCCGAAAGGGAATATTTGGAATTGAATGACACTGCCGTCAATGGTGTGGGTGGGCTATTTTCCAGCAGTTGAAATCCTCTATATAACATTTCTTATCTCATGTACCTGTACATAGATACTACTGCTCAAATGTATACAGTCTTTCTAATTTTACGAAAATTCTGGAGTTGAACAATGTTTAAGCTGTTAACCACACCGCCGCCCGGCATCCCCGTCAGCCCGCGGTGCTGCCAGGCTACAATTCCTTTCCCACAACCGCGGCTGCCAATTAATTTTTTCTGATTGGCCAATGCTGCAGCACAATCAGCACGCCATATAAGCCTGCCAAATTCGGGTACATAAGGCACGCAAGGCATACTGCTTGTCCGCATTATCAGCAATCCGCCGGAGTTGTATATTTTTTCCGGTTTGGGGAGGGTGCGGAGGGTGCAGTTTATCGCGGTACTGTAACGTTAATGTGGCAAGCCTTGAGTATTTAAACGCCTCGCACTCAGCCTGACTATTGTCTCTCAAATTTAAAAAATTCAAAATTGATCTTTAAAACATGAGTTCTTACCACTATACTTCAAGCGCAGCCAGTACTGACTCCGAAGACTCCCGCCCTTCATCTCCAGCGACCTCGTTAAAACCGAACCCTATAATGTCCAAAAATAAAACAACTTTGATTTCGCAGCAATTACCCACCCCATGTGTCAATCGAAAAAGACTATTGCAAACGTTGAGAAGACAGTTTGGGGAGGAATTTAATGTTCAAGTGGGTTTTATACATCTAATACTTTGACATGCTACTAATAATTATTGTCTATAGCTTCGGTTGAACCGCTGGACTATAGAAACACCGCGAATACTGTCTCAAGTATAATTCTCCAGAGCTGTCCCGAACAATGAGCAATCATTGACAAAAACACTAGGACGAACTGTGGGCATTTTGCGATAGGTGATAATGGCATGATGGTTAGAGGCAATGTCTCACACTACCAAAGAACACATATGAACCCACCCTGTGAATTCCGCTGGAGTTGGTGATCTTGCCCAGAGAGGGATGAGAGGAATTTCATCAAAGTGGCGAGTGGCAAAGTGATGGATACGAGAAAACGCAACGTTTTCATTTGTAATCTCACATCAATCATCTACTTCCCTACATGATCTGCTTCCAGTATCTTCAAAACTGGCTATTTTACTGCAATTTCTATGTAAATTCTTGTTTCCAGAATAAATCTGCTGCCCTTGAAAATTTCCACAACTTTAAGCGAGTCTTGAAGTAGTTACGTGGTCCTTCCCTTCGGCTTGCAAGAGACTTTTGAAAATTTTAAAGTTGAATTATTGTTAGTTTTACTTCAGTAACTATTTCCTCAGCTACAAGACATCAATCGTGCTGAAAAACAACGAAATGAATCTGAAGTCTCAGCCCAACAATCTCTACCTCACAAGATAATAATTTTACCCTGTGCTAATGGTTGGAGGATTGAACATGAAGCCCCCACTGCTCCGCTGGCAGTTCATTAGCATCTACATCTGCGGGTGGCACTGCTTTGGGCTAATTTTGAGAATAAACATTCTCAATCTAAGCCTGAAACCAGCCTCATGCACCGCTCTGCCAGACGAAAATTTGAGGCCGCTCAAACCCATTGGGGGAGAGCAAATGTGGTGCTGTTGGAACATGGATCAAATTGAAATGTTAATTCAAGGCATTTTTGATGGGCTTCTCCTTAATACTTCTATCACTCCGAGTATCAAGATTCATTTATTCTTAAAACCAGTCAATTTAAAGCCTCCCTGTCAAGCTGGAACAGGTGTTCAGTAACAGTTCATCCCACAGGATCACGATGGCACACTGTCTTGTTTTACGTGCATATTTGGGTCTTTAGAACCAATTGTATACTCACGATCCGTGGGGCGTTTCTAGACTTGGCCAGTGATGCATTTCGTGTCATATGATAGGTTGCGCCATTACAAGGCGGGGAATCGCATTGCAGAAAGCCTCAAATTTTCAGAGTAAAGTTTCTTCGAAAATTCGTTGAAAATTCTCGGATGCGTGCATATTTCGTGTTCTTGTTGATGCGTGTCGCCTCGGAAGAAAATTCGAACCCGGTTGGCAGGAAAAGGGGGGAGCTGGTCACAACATAGTGTAACCACGCTTGTGCGACATCACTCGTCGCCACAGTGGCTTTGATTGAGGCCACAGAAAATTAGAAACCTGTTTCATCTTTGAGTGATTCTCAGTTATTCGATTAACCTTATCTGTGGCTATAAATATGATACAAATAAAGTTGTTTGATTATATTTGTTAAGCGGAAATGACAAGAAGACTGAAGCTCAGTCTATTCTTACACCAACAAATAACCCCAAAAAGTCCTCCCATCAAAAAATGAGCTCCCGGAGCAGTGGTCATAACATGATGCACCTTGTAGCCATCCTTAATACACCCTTCTAAGTTGCTCTGACAGGAAATATATGTGTACCCGAGCTGAAAATAACGCCCAACAGATCTCGATTCCTCGCAGCTGATCTTCCCCTTTTTCCCTGTGACCTCGAAACAGGTGAGAGACCCGTCATAAATGCCCGGTGTTCCTTCTTTTCGGTATTATCTTCCAACCACCCATCTCTCCTTATGGCCATCTATTTCCCTCAATACCGCTTTCCTGAGACTGGGTATATGACGTTCGTGAAGATGAATCTTCTGACCCTGGCGCAGTTCTCGCAGCCCTCTCAGCATTATATCCGTATGGTTTTCTGTCCTTCCCATCGAAGAAATCTGCTGGCCCATTGCTTTCACTAGGATATTCGATGACCCACCCCGTCGAGACGGTTTTCCAGAAGTTCTTGACTGAAGATGTCATGTTTTTGGATGTGGCAGGTATTGATTGGTGTGTATGTTGTTTTGAGATATGATAATGAGGCGAGCCGAAATAATTGGCTGTGATTTCAATTTTTTGAGTTTGAGTCTTGAGAGATATTGTGGATCTAGGTTATAGTCTGGTGGAAGTGAGTAATTAGAGTTCAGAAGAGGGAAGGGCTTTCATGTATATATACACTATCAAGAAAAGAGAATCCACTCTCAACCAGGTAAACAAAATGCATCTGCTCAGGGATGCAATTTATCGCGCCCCAGTTTTAGGATGAGATATCACCGAGATACCGAATAGTTTCAAGGGTTATGATGTGGTGGATGAAACATAACAAACTCAGTAAACTCGACTGACAAAAAGATATAGTCACACCACAAATGTCCCTGAAAACCAAGATTTCATGGATAAATCTAGGGTTGATTGGTACACGTGACAGTAAAATGCCAAGCCATGTCCGTGAAATCCGAATCTCCTCCGAACAGCAGTTATATCGGAGTGTCGCTTTAGGATTTAATTGAATGCATTGAAAGATATCAAGTCTCCTTTTGAATGAGATGGTGTACACATACTTTCATTCTCTAGTTCAATTATTGTGATGGTGTTGAACGGTCAACTTCATTATTTAGAAAGGAGGTAAGAATTTTACACACCATCACTGCTTTCGATATTGCTACCCATAGTCCGGTATCGCTACCCACTGCCGCGGATATACATCCATAGCCGAAAACCTTGGAGTCAAGAAAGGCAAAGAAGAAAAAAAATATCGCCGCTGAAGTTACATCGTAGAAAAAGAGTGATAAAACCCTGAGTAGCAGCCCAGTAAGCCAATCTTAGATTCTGGGTGCTAGAAGCATCGTCCTGAATCTTATCTTATCAATCATATAAAAGGTTTGCAAGAGCGTGTGCAATATAAAACTTGGCATGTGGGTGACAGTCATCGCTAGCAACCCGTAGCAGCATAATTCGTTTATTTCACTCTGTTACCTTGGCTCCACGTAGGAGAAATTCGAGGCCGCTTTTTTGGTGCAGGTGTGGCCCGTGGACCGGACTCGAATTACTCCCATGTGGAGCGTGGCTTCCCTAGTTTGTGGCGATTGAAAGCGACGAGGCAAAACCAGACATTGAGGATATCTCCTGAAAGAAGATATTAACGTACTTCGAGAAAAAAAGGCTCAGAAATACTTGACTTCCCAATCTTAAGGGCGACGACCTGTCTATTACTCCTGTAAGAGTGGTTAAAGACATTCAAGGAGACATACGAGGGACGAAAGGTTTCCTGTATAACAGGTGGTATCATTCTATCTATCTCCAATTTTCGTACGGCTTTCTCTAAACCAAATTTAATGCTCCCGCTAAACTGCAAACCCAAGACCGCAAATTTCCAGATTTTCAGGAAATTGCGTAACACGCAACCAAAATGCCGCAAATGATTCACAAGAATGCGAATTCAAATAAGAAGGCGGTCCTTAATCTAAACGACCGTTCCACTTCTCCTCCTTCAAGGCCCATTTAACAGCGTCAAGAACGTCATTGACGATAACAACTGGCTTGTGTGTAGGTTCCGTGCCATCTCTGTACACACCAGTCTTGACGAGAACACTGGTCCAATCAGTTCCTTGTGTACTCTTAAACTGATTAGCACCTAAGATGTCACTCTCCGGGTTATCACCAACCATGAAGACTCGATCCAGCTTGGTGGCCTTGCCCCCATTTAGGGTTGGTAATTGAGCACGATACTTGTTCAGGACCTCCTCAGCGTATATGTATGTAGCAGCATGTGGTTTGCCGATGATGGTTCGTTCCAGAGCCGCACCGTTAGTAGTAGCATCCCAAACACCTTGCAAAGAGGCTTGAAAGCCACCTTGGCCGAGGCGTGGCATGTGGTGAGAGGTAGCCCAGAAAAGGTCAGGGTTTGAGAAGTAAAGCTTTGGCTGTCCCTCTTGTTGCCAACCGTTGTTTGGTAAAGATGAGTCGCCGTTCTTTTCCGAGTAAGTACCGAGGTAGCCATCCTTCGAGAGAAGTAGGTCAAGAATGATTTGAGAATCCAAGGCCCAGTCTCTTGGGTCGTTGAATACGAAGACGGCATCAATCTTGAGTGACTCAGGTAGGTTTTGAAGATCGACGGACTTTGGAAGAGGGCGAGTGTTTTTATTATAGTAGTCAGAGAAGATTTGGTTGAAAGGCCAGATGGTTGGATATGCCATGAGAATATCGCCAGGGGTGACAACGTTCTTAAATCCATACCTTCGAATGAATGTTAATATACAAGAATCCAGTCAATTGATTAAAACTCACATCTCCGCAACCTGTCGACATTTGTCACTATCCCCGCCAGTAACTAATACAGTCTTGTCTTCTAATCCCTCCTTTGTTTCTGAGCTTCCCACCAGTTGCTTGAATGGTGTATGCGATTGGACAAAGTTCTCTTCAGATAGGGGAACACCTAGCTTTTGGCTCAGCTCTACAACCCTGGCACTCTCATGCTTTCCACCTCCATTCGTCAACAGAATGAACGGGATATTGTTGTTGTAG
>LLCD01000418.1:0-19345 GCA_001414355.1 Hymenoscyphus salicellus
GTCACTTTGGTTGGTAAGACGATAAGAGTACAGCATCGAAATTGATTAGTAGCTAAAATTAATTAGGGATAATGAGAAGCCGCAAAGAGAAGCTTTCGTACCAGCTTTCCAAGCACAGGGCCGAGCCATCACCAATGAAGAAGTAAAAACATCCCTCGTTTCCTTTTCCTATCCTTCTAACGTATTTTATCAGTACGCTCATTATCTTGAACAAACTCTCAACCCGAAAATTCCCGTTTCCTGGTCCGAAGAAGGCTCGACTAGCTCGCACACGAATGGATTCTTTAACGGCTACTCGAATGACCATAGTAATGGTGACCTGAATGGCCACAATAATTCCGCCTTTAAGAAACCATTCTTAGAGGGAAAATCTGTAAGAACCGTGTACGGCCTAGTTCCCTTGAAGTATGCTCTGGATTGGCCAGTTTTCGCATCATATGATGAACTCCTTGGATGTGCGAAGTTCATGGGAGGCAGAATTCCAACTGTCGAGGAAGCACGAAGCATATATAGCCACGTTGATGGTCTTAAACGGGAAGAAGCTGAACGCCACCTGGGAAAAACAGTTCCTGCCGTGAACGGGTAAGGATCATCATAAATATTATCTCTTCCATGGCTGACACCAATCCTAGACATCTTCTCAACGATGGTGTAGAGGAAAGTCCTCCATCCCCTACTCCCCAGAAGGGTGGGAGTTCGCAAGAACTCTTCACCAATCTTGATGGTGCCAATGTTGGATTTAAGCATTGGCATCCTGTTGCCATCACAGCCCTTGGTAACAAATTAGCTGGCCAATCTGATATGGGTGGAGTATGGGAATGGACTAGTTCTACACTTAGGAAACACGACGGATTTGAGCCGATGCCACTCTATCCTGCGTACACTGGTACGTTGCTAATTTTGTTGAGGAAAGAAGTCGTGAAATGCGGCAACTTGCTAATTTTGAAACAGCCGATTTCTTTGACGGAAAGCACAACATCGTGCTCGGAGGCTCATGGGCAACGCATCCAAGAATTGCTGGGCGCAAGACATTGTAAGACATTCCATTTTAGACAGAATATTCATGACTAATTGATAAACTAGCGTCAATTGGTTTCAGCGAAACTATCCATATGCTTGGGTTGGTGCCCGGCTCGTGCGAGATCTTTAACCAAGCGAAAATCCCCAAGAAAACACTCGTGTACCAATAATCGAAGGTTCAACACCAAGGTAACGGCGTTTTTGAATCAAAGAATCAACTTCTCCTTTCCTTCGTCTCAAAAAAGGGATTTTCCGGAAAAGCTTGGGGTTTTTTCGATTCGCGATGTTCGATTCTGAACAGGTATCCGATTTTCATCTAGTCAATATGAGTCTTAATACAACAAATTCAATCAATCAATTGCAGTTAACTTTGAATTGTGGATAATTGGGTGAAACTCACCCATTTAGTGGAGATTTCCGGTACCAAGTATTTGACGAGGTAAGTGTTTGTTTAAAAATGTGTAGCGATCCGTCCGAAGCTTCACAGAAATGGCGGTAAGAGTTTCATACAAACAGAATTCTACAACACAACGCGCGGGATAGTTATTTCTTATACATACCCAGGGATATTGAAGTCTGAGGGGA
This sequence comes from Hymenoscyphus salicellus, assembly GCA_001414355.1. NCBI lineage: Eukaryota > Fungi > Ascomycota > Leotiomycetes > Helotiales > Helotiaceae > Hymenoscyphus > Hymenoscyphus salicellus. The sequence goes on from LLCD01000418.1 coordinate 1,606, forward strand.
TTGAAGTCTGAGGGGAAACGTATTCTCATTGCGCGCATGAATAGGAGTTTGAAATTCCAGTACGAGCAAAGTCACGTGCCCGGCATCACCTTCCTGTCAATAAGCGACTGAATCTGAGAAAGGGAAGTCGCGATCTGGGATCTCCAACTTCAACTGGACAAAACTCGAGCGTACAGAAAAGGGTATCCTCGCCCGCAAGACTTTGACCGACCATTGCAGGTTGCCCAACAGCGTCGCTCTTTTATCATCAACTTGCAACTAGCAATACGAATATGGGCAGTAAGGTCTAGCTGCTTCACTAAGTTTGACCATCGAACGCAATCTCCGCTCTTCCCAAGTCGCAACCTCGAGGTTGTACGCGCCTTGTCAACCTCGGTCGTCAATCGCCGACCTCTAACCAGTCTTTGCAGTACTCAATTCTCTCTTCAACGCGTCCTCTCGCAGTATCAAGATCACGATTTCTACCACTAGCCTTACCGATCAACTTCGGCACTCTCTCAAGATGGTAAACATAAATTGGGCAACCATCGCACCTGACACACGCCTGTACAAGGGCAAAAACCTGTTCCGGTGGGAGGTATCGCCTGGCCTAGGTCTGTCCGATCTAATTGACATACCCCCTCGCTTGCTGACCTTTCTTTAGAACACCATTGTGGCATCTGTGCTACCCCTCTTCACAGTAAGCTTGAACCTCAATTCTTCCCATCGGACTGAATAACAATGACGAGCCATTGATTCCGATATATTTATGCAAACAATTATTGACTGTTATTCCAGATTCCAGAGCAAAGACTACCTGCATTGGAAAGCATGTCGAGCCTTGCTACCGATTTCATCAGCAATTGCATTTTGTTGGCAAATCCCATGAATGCTTTGGCTGCAATACCTCTGACGAAATGCACCACAACCGCCACAAAGAGATCCTCAAACTTCTCCGCCAAATTTCTGCGCTTGATGGTATAACCATTGTTGCGTCTAACAATCTTGGCGCGAAAATAGGAGCACAAGCTGGAGCGCGCAGGGGTTCTTTCACGACGGTTAGCACAACTTCGCCTACTGATACCAGCACCGAGAGTGTTACTGGAGATACCAAAACAACAAAAAAAGCGAGGAAGAGAGCGAAGAAGGCTGCCAATAGTAAAATCAAGAGCAAAACCACTGTCGAGGCGTTTCCGAGAGAGGAGGTTGATTTTATCAGTGAGTCAATCCACTTGACCGTCCTCGAAAGTAAGGGCTGCTGGGAAGGCACATACGTTTACAACAACAAGGACACGAGCCTGTGTTCCGACAACAACGTTGACGACACCGAAATCGAAGTATTTGAAGTCGAAGATGAGGAGGATATCATTAGGGGGGTCGAAGATCTGAATGGAGTTAATGTGAAGGCGGCATACGAGATGACACCACGGCAAAGAAAGATCATCAAGAAGTTCACCACACCAATCAACCACTCAAGCTTCGGAGGAGGTTCTCGCAAATATTCCCCTGACAGCGTCAAGAAACCCGATCTCTACCTTGGCGTCGACCCACAGGTTTTTGTTCGCCTTGGAGTTGAAGTAGTTACCCCTCTCTTCAATTCAAAAACACGAAAAGAACTCGTTGGAAGGCTTGTGGCTGCAGTCAAAGAGGATCTCGATATCATAGAGAGAGAGGAGCTGGAGACAGAATTGAGAAAAGAAGGGTTCATCAGATGGGCGGGGAGAACCGCACTTCACCACATGGAAATAACTCGCTTGGGAATAGATTGGGCGACGGGACAAAAGATTCTTCCTAGAAACCAGGACTTTACTATCAAAGAGGTCAACACGCTAAAGACCAGGGTTGCAGATGAACCTACCAAAGACCCTACGACGAAGCCAGCTCCTCCTTTGTCTACACTTATGAATGAAGTTGAGACACCAGTTATGAGTTCAGCTACCACAGTTTCTAGAGATTCAGCTGCCACTCCCCCTAAATTGCCGGTTACAACTCCAACACTCCGAATCATCGCTGGTCCGGTCAAAACCCCCGAGCATTCAACGATTCGAGTTATTGATGGTCCCGTCAAGCGAAAAAAGGCAGCTCCTCAATCAACTAACAAAGAGATGATGTTTGTAACCAAGGCCTCTTCAAGAATTTACGGCAAGCCTATTGTTTTCAGTCAACTGGTCGAGAAACACAATCACCACGAGAAGAACCGGTGGTCATCTATCTTGACTAGTGATCCCGAACCTTTGTCGAATAACACAATCAGAATCACAGAAAGTGAGATTTTCGAACATGTCGAGGTTGATGTCGAGCAGGAAAATGATAATGGATGGGAGACCGTTTTACGAACCAAGGCACGTCCTCAAAAACCAACCAAGTCCGCAAAGCAATATGGTAAATGAGGTGGAAGATTTTATTATATCGATTTCCTTTTCAGAGAATATGTGATATGGAGAGAATTGTTCTGATCTTTTGCGACAAGAATGTTTGCAGTCAGATTACCATAGCAGGATTTGCTTTCATCTTTGCTATTTTTGTGGTATTATTGGCGCTCTTTATCTGGGGGGAGTCTAAAAAAGTGTGTATTATGCATAGGGGAGTGAAGTGGTTGGGGAAAAGTTTGTGCAGGATTTGTTTTCTTTTTTTCTTTTGCTGTTTCTCTTGCTTTTTCTATCGGTTTATGAGGTTCATGAGATGACGAACTTGATGAACTCGATACCCTTTGCGAGCTGATGGTCTTGGTGGCTCTGGCTGATGGCTTGTACTATGTATCATAACGAGGGCAGTGTTATTCTATGAACTTTGAGTCTTGATTGAAATGTGAGGTATGCGGCTTTAGTGAAAGGTAGGGGTTTAAAGACTTCAATAAAAATAACAACGCTCGTATTTTCCGTGTTTGTCGTGAGATAGGTATTCGTTTCTTCTAGTGAAGTGGACTTTTTACGATATGCAACAAACCAGAAATTGACCACTTTTTTTTTAACCATGCCAGAGCTTTGGGGTGTGTTTTAGTGAAACATATTTGTAAATTTCTTGAGAGATGCAACCACGTGGCAACAGACTGGGAAGGACTGGAGTTAATTCTTACTTTTTCTCGACGGTGAAGCGCAACAACATGGGGTTTTTTTTAGGGATGGAGAACTTCATCAACTTCATTTTTTTTCCCGCCATGGCCATGATTGAGAAAGAGTTTTTCCTTAGATGAAGTAGAAAAGTGACAGAGTATAGTTGACGTTCAAGTGGAGTGCACTTTGTCAAAATAGTGGATCTTTTGCGATTTGCAATATGTTTATAACTCAAGAGTGATTGCTTGATTGGGGGTAGGAAGTTTAGTGGACAATCTAGTGAAGTACACTTTGTCATGAAAGTTAGGTTTTTGCGATATGCAACAAACATAGGAGTGGTTCCTTATTTAGGCATGTGTTGCTAAAATCCTATCCTGTGATTGGAAGGGCCCAGGGCTCAAGGGCAGTGAACGAGATGGCATGTACAGAGAATAGAAGAGCACTATCTTCGAGTAACAATTGAGATTACTCAAATTTAATGAGCACCCTTCCGGTATGCCACACAAGTATCTCGTACCTCGTTCCAGGAAACGTGACATTGGGGGCCAAAAAGAAAGTGGCGATCAGCCAACAACTAAGACGTAAGCTAGAAATTATTTTGGGGGCCAAAAATGAAGTTGAGCTATACATTGACTAGTAAGCTGGAAAATTTGGGGGGCCAAAAAGTAGAGCCACCGATAAGCAATTAAATAACCAAGTAAGCTACTTGTTTTCGAGTAGGCAAAATCAAAGTCACGAGTTACCCGCCAGTGGACACAGTTGAAGTCTAACTATTACATACACTTCCTTTCTGATATTCTCGAAGAAAATGCTTGACTATGCATCACACTTTGACATAGTAATTACGTGTGGGTATCGGTGTGACCGAGAAAACGGAAACCTGAGCTACAACGCAAGGAACAAGTAGCAAGATTTTTGGGAAGCCATTCCTCAAGCTCCTTCAGCAAGTCACGAAGCTTTCATCTCGGTAAGAACTTCAGTCATTCTTGTGTCTCCTACTTGCAGACAGTGTTCTGGTGTTCTGGTGGGACAATGGACTTTAATTCGGAATATGGGTATATCAATCTGTCTCAAGCAATCAATTCAACTGTCCAACCAAGGCCTGCAACCCCTCGATTTCCATTACAATACCGCTACATCCTACATTGTGATTACCGCATTCAGATATGCACATTCACAACCACAATGCCACCTTCTCAAAACTATGTTACGCTAAGATCGTCGCAACATAGGGCTGATCCGGGAATAGATCACTGTTCGGTTACCCTAGGACCCCGCATGAACCTGTTTCTCATGACGTCCACAAGTTTCATAACAAGTCAAGAATCGTGTAGATCTAGACCTCTTTCTCTCATTCATATGCTCATCTGCTCGTCTGGAATAAAAGTGCGACTCGGCGTTGCCATAGGAAGGAGGTGTGGTGCGCTGTTAAAAAAAGTTGTGTCAAAAGATTGAAGGAAGATTGCAGCTGACGATTGTATGTGGTGGCCTGAGGGGCCAGGTACTATCAGGACTGGAGTGAAATTTGGGCAGAACAGCGGAAGAAAACGGGGAAACAAAGGGCACTTACTAGTGCGTATAGTCTTGCGAGGAGGCGGAGATTTAAAGTTCTTTCAGCCCTTTGAGGAGCCCTCTAAATTGCCTCAAGCCTCTTTGAGGCTGTGAATACGCGGAAACGATAGCCTGCCTGACGGTACTATAGGACTCTAGTTTTTCTAGGTAGAAATGTAAGATTGTCAGACCACATGTGAAAACACCACCTTCACATGGGCGTCGATCCCGACATTCCACGGTAATCATACTCATAACCTCACCTCAAAATGGAAATGAAAAAACGAGGGAAAGAATTCAAAGAAAACCCTCAAATATGCAGCACCGGTCAAATATCGCACCGCATCAACACATGACGTGTGCCCATGGTCCGCATTCGTAAATCTCCCCGATTCAAGCACAAACTAGCCAATCACTACTCAATGAATAGTGCCAAGTCGGTCGGAGGAACGGCCATTACTGGATGCCGCGACTAAATACGGAATACGGCAAGCGAATACGTTTTACGTGAAAGGTTCCCTGTAAGATCGCTCAAGTGCTAGTTGGATCGTCTCATGGAGTCCTTGAAACCCCGGACGGCGGATGGTGATTGACTTTTTTGACGTACTTTCTGATCCGGTAGGAAGCTTGAAACAATTCCCGTGGTTGTTGGAGTCAGGATATTAAAGGTTGGATGACGCCCCTCCCAACCGGAATTGTTTCGTCTTCGTCTTTTGGAACAGCCGGAATCTAGAACGAAAGTATATATATGCCAGAAGAGATATATATTTGTTTCGTTTCCCCTGATTGCGCATCTTGGTTCACGCCACACTTGAATTATTTCAGCCATTGAATATCAAATATCCACGATCAACATAAACAAAATGGGTACTTCAAACTCCTCCATGCATCGTCACTCTCACCATGCCCGACCAAAATCCTCTCACTCATCACATTCCTCAACAACAAACTCTACAAGTTCCACATCATCACCAATATCGCCTACTTCGCCAACAGCCCCCAGGCAAATACGAGTTGGATACCCATATTACGAGGAAGTAATGCTCTCAGCGCAACAAAATAAATCGAGACCAGGGAAGAAAGGCAGAGGAAAAAGGTCGAAAAGATTTTGAGCGGACGATGAACGACGATGCCGAGATATCAAACACCAAACATCAAGCCTGAGAATCGAGCAACAAGTACGCCAAATAAACAAATGACGAGAGATTGCAAGCATCAGAGCTCGAAAGACCATGACGGGATTGCGGAAAACTCGGGTATGAATTCAAGTCACTAGACAGCTGCCGGGAGACAATCAGGAACAAGACCTTGAGAGTTGCTCATGTGTCGGAGCTACTACGCCACCTCAAAGGAACGATGGAGGAAGTACCGGGGACGGTTGTTGAGAGATATTGTTCTAGAGTGAGGGGCTAGAAAGGATTGCCGGAGAAGGGTCGTGAATCGAGCCGGAGAATGAAAGAGGACAAGTGGAAGAACTAGCTGTAACCTAGTGCACGGAGAGGAGGAGGAGGAGGAGGAGAAGAGCTTGCAAGGAAGAAATATATCCACTCTATAAAGTTCCAGATTCCTCCGGCCATCTTGTGATTGTGAAGTGTTGACTTGTAAAGACAGAATCTTTCCTGGCCAAGAAAAGACCAGGCGGGCTGGTCTTGCTAAAAAACCCCCCGACCTCCGCTTGGCTCGTCTGATCATGAGTTCCACCACGACGGAAACACCACGGCCTCGGAGTTACTTCCCCTCCGGGGCGTATCTTCCGCCGAGAGTTCTAGTAGTTTCTGCGCTAGCAGGGGGCTACTACCACTAGTATTAAGGTGATCCAAAGCTGCTTTTAGTACTGTAAAATCAACTATATGGAATGATATAAAGGACTATATTCAAGTACACCACCCTCAAGCACACAGTTCTTACAAACGACTAAGGGTGGCAATACAAGAAGCCTAGGAATCTGTTCCACACGAAAGGATTAAGGAGCTTGTACATACTATGAGAGCACGATGTTTAGCTGTAATTAGAGCCCGAGGGTAGTATACAGAATATTAAGACTTTTGGTAAAGCGGCACTGCAAAACATAACCCCTGCATTTTGGAAGATATGCCCCGGAGGGTAAGTAGGTGACCAATCCCTGGCACCGAGGGCACCGCTAAAATCCACTCGCACACAGGCACTCTGCATACTTGTACACCTCAGCAGCTCCCGAACTCACTTTCCTTCCTCGCAACCTATCCTGATTGATTCTGATTTTCCCACATCAGAATTCAACTAGAACATCCCACCAGCTTCCACCCAAGTGCTGTCACTCACATGGAGCAACTAGCTTTCTCTCAAATACCTCAAATACCTTTCGATCGAGCTTTGCGATAGCATAGCACCACCGCGACGTCATAGACCTGCGATAACTTGGGCGGCTTTCCAAGTACCCCGCCCGCACAATCCCTTCAGAGTTTCCCACAGCCTCTTACCACATTCCTACACGCTTTTCCATTCGAACAAGCTTCAAGATTTTCAAACGAGAACCCCTATTGCTATCGCAAACATGCACGACTTGAGGCGGCAAGCGCTCGAGAGCGGGAAAACGGTGTCGAAAAAGGCTCAGTCGCGAGTTTCCTCTCGTGCTTCCTCGGCCGCAAATTCGCGCACCAACAGTAGGAATGCGAGTCGACATGCCTCGGATGATGAAGATGCCATGAGTGATAGCACAAACTGGAGGTTGGTACCCCAATTCCGAACCGCTGTTCAAAACTAACTAGATGCATCTAGTATGAACTCCCTGGACGACTTACTCGCAGTCGAAGTACCAGAAGACGCTACCGAGGCATGGAAGGAAGATCTTGCAGATCGCATAGAGGAGATTATCAATAGAAAGAGAAGCAGCACACAAGGTCGGGAATCTGCGCTGAATACTTATGTCCATTACCTGATGAACCATTATGCCTACGACCAGACACGCCACAAAGTTGGAGAGCTTTTCCCGGCATTCATCAAAAGTATCAAAGCAGACGGCAGTGAAAAGGAAACATGCCTTGCCTTGAGAGGTTCGTTTTTTGTCATCCGTTGAAAATATTAACATGGCTAATTTATTTTACAGCCATCGCCCTAACACTTATCACTGTGCCATCAGAGACGGCATATGTTGGCTTATTCCAGCCTCTTAAACTTTTATACACGGATTCGCAATTCCCCTCAGTGAAGGCCACGGCAATCCACACACTTGGTGCTGCCGCTTTATTTGGTGGTGCTGCGGACAGTGAAATCGAAGATATAATGGATGATTTGCTGGAAATCATTGAATCAGATGGAAGTTCAATCGAGGCTACAGATAGTGGTGAGGTAGTTGCGGCAGCTTGCCAAGTATGGGGATTTCTTGCGACATCTATTGACGACCTAGAAGAAAAGACAGAAGCGGCCATAGAGGCGTTCGTAGAACAACTGGAGAGCACGGATACCAAGGTTCAGGTTGCGGTTGGGGAGAACATTGCTTTGCTTTACGAGAAGAGTTATACAGAACGCGAAGAAGGAGATGGCTTTGCACCCGCTATGGAACGAGTCTCGGACGAACAAGACTACGAAGAGATTTCCACCATCTATCACGTCGAATCGAAGTGGGTCAAACGATATGAAGTATATCGCCAAAAATACCAACTTGAACAGACTCTCTCGCAACTGGCCACGGAATCTTCGAGGCGGATAGCGAAGAAGGACCGGAAAACACTTCACACCAACTTTGCAGACATTCTCAAAGCAGTTGAGCACCCTAATCTGGGACCAAGGTATTCCATGGCTCGCGACAAAGAGGGTCGAATGTATGGATCGCGGATGACGGTCAAGCTTCGTGATTTCGGTCTTTTGCAAATCGACAAATGGTGGAAACTCCATAGATTTCAGACATTGAAGAGGATTTTGGGTGGCGGCTTCATCACGCATTATGAAGAGAACAGTGTGATTGTTGAGACACTCCCGTGAGTCATCGCTTCCAATGGAAAGTCGACAAAACTAACCATTTAACAGAGCCATTCTGATGAACTCGGATTCGGATGATGAAGGGGATGCTGGATTTGATGACTGAGATTTCTTCCATGAATATCTTTAATCGTTTCAAAAATCTGGCGTTGGGGAAAGGAAAAATTTGATCTTTTTGATATTTGCTGGCTGGCTAGCTGCAAGAACAGGAACAATACCCTGCTTTCATTTATTCCACACGCATGTTATTTACAAGAGCGTTTCTATCGTTTTACAGGAGAGGAAGAGTTTTATACAGAGGGGGGGTCATTCCTTTATTACCCGGGTACAATCCTTAGAAATATATATCTCTTAACTGCTAACAAAATTTTATATTGATGCTGACCTCATAATCTCTGGTTTTATAATTTGATAATCTTCGTAAACATGACAGAACTAGATACTTGGCTTGCTGGTTACTCGTCGAGTAAGCTACGGGTAGGCTGTAGGTAAGCCACGAGTAAGCCTAGAGTAAGCCAAGCATCAAAGTGGGGGGAGCCAAAAGGTATATTTTGATACTTTTCGGTTTCTCCAACCTTTCAAGCAAGCTTGCGGCCAATTTGTTCAAAAGCGTCCTATTTTGTTACTCTTTCGTGCGTTCTTTTTTGAATTGCACTAGATTTTATCTTCTCAAGCTAATTATTTGCAGAGCCTGGTTCCTCGAGGTCTAGAACTAGGTAGGAGAAGTTACTATCTCCAGAAACCATCTTGATTTCTTTAGGGAAGGGAGGGAAGGTTGTCTCGCCAGAGTTTGGAAGCTAGCATATAAGCATATCACCAAGTTTCTCAACAAGTTTAAGCTTGCTATTAGGAAGCATCTTTGAAATACAAGGCTGGATGTGAGTTATCACACAAGAAGTACAACGGACAGTTTCTTCCCTTTCCATACCCAGTGGAAGCAAGGGCATGTTCAAGACCGAGTCCGATCACCTTTTCATAGTTCGATGCAAAAGCAACAAAACGTTCCCTTGATCTGGCGTCGAGTGTTTCATTAACTACTTACCTATTTCAATTTTAAAATAAAATGAAATTGTTGACTGTTCTACCGTCAGCTTGGAGGCGGAAGATTGCAATATTCGATCGAAAACGGAAAGTTTGTACACTTTAAGTTACTCGGGTCTTGGAAAAGGATCGCAGCCTAATTATTATGCTCTCTAGAAGTGGTATCCTCGTAGTTGAGTTGTATTATCATAAGGGAAATCTAGATTCAGTTCAGAAACGACCATCTTCCAGGAATGTATTAATAGAGACGACGCATAGTTTCTGTTACTTCCTGCTTTCGACTTTCTTCCACCAATATCAACAGATGGCACTAATCTTTAAACCTCTTTCAATATAACTATAACTACGAAAAACGCGATTCCTTCAACCAAGGAAGAAACTCGGCCCCTCCGGTGGTTCACTCGTCCCATCGCTCAACCACATTCAAGAGCATATGCTAGCATTTCTCAGTCTCCATCCCCAAATGAGGGAGTTTGTAAAATGCAGACAAAACCCTCGGATTATCAGAAGGAGTCGCGATACATTTGTTGTCCCCTCTGGAAGTTCACCCACCCATTTCGGGTTTGGATTATTGACTCGACATAAGATCGCATCTTTAGTTTATATAAGTATCTTCTCTCTCTTCTTTCACTCTTAATCTTCAAGATATAGAATTTCCATTATACTCAGCCTTAGCAAACGAGACACTCAATGATTAACAGCGTGTCGCGTCAAATTCCAACTCTTCCCTACGCGGTGTTTTGGATGATTTCAAATGTGGCCCGATTCCTGTGACATCCCACTATTCGAAAAACGTGAAAGCTTGAAGTCGCATCGTAAGACGCCAGAAAGCATGTAACGCGTTTAGCCAGATGGCAAGTCAGTACTGCTATTGTATTGTGCCTGTCTTACTAAAGTCGATCGTGTTCTTGATTCTGCTCGCAACAAGGTCAAAAAGTTGCCAGATACAATACTCGGTCCTTGGAGAACCATAATCCTTTCCACATAAAATCGTTCGAGGAATTAGAAGTAGAATAAAGGCTTTAGAGTATACAAAGTTCTACATAAGGGATAGAAATCACGAAAGTGCGAGAGAAGAGCGACTGACTACTGATACCTACATCACTTCATGATTGCACACTTAAGATTGATTTTTATTGGGTGCTAAAGGTCATGGAGAATTGATTGAATTGTAAGAGGGAGGCTAGCTAGGTCTATATATAAGGAGTGAATGCTGACAAATGAGTGGAATGTGCTATGGTAGCGCTTCGAACAAGTGATACAAAACGAGTGATTGATATTAGTGATCATACAGTTGATCAAATTGTAGATAAAACAGTAGATCGAGTAGTGAATCAAACAGAGGATCAGAGAAAAGGAGACAGAACTAAAAGTAGACATAAACACGTGAGTCAGGTGATCCAGTGGATCCTGGACAACAACTAGAATAATAGAAATAATAGATGTTACTTGAGCCTACTCTCTTCATTTAGGTAGCGTGATCGAATCGTATTTACAAAATGTTAAGATCCTAGCTCTCCAAGTTGGAAAGTGCGATATGCAACAAAAATTTAGAGGTTCCTTCTGTGACAGGTAGATTTTCATTCGGATGTCGAAGGTTCGATAAGAGATGTAGAGTTCACTTAGAGCTTGAACTTCCAGCTCTTTAAGTTGGAAAGTGCTGTGTACAACCAAAATCTAGAAATACCTTCATCCGGAAGTAAAAAGTTCAATCGGATATACGAAGTTCGTTTAGGACTCGCTTATTCAAGCGTCTCAGAATCAAAATACTATGTTGGGTAAAATAATTAGAGTAGAGTAGAGTAAAGTAGTAAAGTTAGTAGTTACTCTTACTCGATATATGTTACCGAACCTTCCAAGGTATGCTACATTCTGTAGCACGTGACCCGTGCTCATAGAAGTGTCATCTTAAATTCATTCCTCGTTGCATATCTTATCCCTGACATTTGGTAGTAATGCCGTGGTTTCAGTTCAGGGACTGTCGTCAACGATACAATCGTATTGACCTGATTAGGCACCAGGATTTCATTTGCTCTAGTTCTACCCGTTTGTCGTTAATAATGAACAGCTAGGATCCCACAATTCTGGTACGTTGCTACATCATGGTCTTGACTTCTTCGGCAAACGACAAACCTTGGAAAAAGCAACCCACTTCGACCGACAATTCAAGTCTTGATCTCTTCACTAGCTCTTCAAGACCTCTCCCTCGCAATACCAGTTACAAGGAGCCCAAGCAGAGAAGGAAAGCCGAACGAGAAGCTGAGCAGCGTTGCGAAAGATAAAAGGAAGCTGCGGAAAGTTAGCGGAGGCTAACAGCCGAAACCATAAGCTTCTTTAACGCAAACAGTTGGGGAGAGTAGCAAGTACTTCTGGCTCGGAGTGTGAGAGAAGGCAAGCAGGTAAGGAACTGAAGAGGATGGACAAGGCAAAAGGACTAACTTTACTGTCTGCTAATCTAGATTAGTTGCCTGCGAGATATGTACTGCTAAGGGAAGAGGAAAACATAGCTTCCATAATCCGAAGAGTTCCGTCAGTTTAGAGAACAGTTGAAAAGATCTATCCGAAAGTCCAACCTTGTAGAAACCAGCTCCGTGGCACAGACCGAGAAGGAGGAAGAAGTCTTTGACCAAAGAGGTACGGTCACAGTCTCTCCTCTTGACCGATCCAGGTACAGTGACAAGAATTGGATCATTTTTAGGCTCGAACATAATGGGCGATAATTTTTGGACTTCAGAGTCGAATCTTCCATTGCCATTCCAAGCTTAGCGTTAAGGGCAAGGCAAGATGGAAGGAGCGACCTTCAAATCAAGTGGCGGGCCAGTTGAGCTTTCGTGTCTTCCCTCTCATGCCAGACAATACCTCAAGGCCTGACAACCTCTTTCCAATCGAGGAAAACCCAACCCCTCGAGGTATTTTCTGTTCTCTCAGGTTGAAAACAACCCAAAGAATACCCCAAAAAACATAAGAGAAGAGCAATCTACATTATATTTATACTCTCAAGCTGCTTTAGATGAGAGAGCGTACCGGTCGTTGGTCTCGATAGCCACTCGGCTATATCACCTTCCTTTTTTTCAATGGCAAAAATGTCTATTCCTGTCTCTGAGAAAATAAGGTCGAACTTCGCTTGTTCCAAGACTGGGCTGGTTGTGGGGCAGGGTGGGGACACGGTGGTTGAGGTGTTGAGGAAGGAACGATCGGTGAGTTGTGTGGGGGAGGGCTATATATATAGACATTTGAGGCCAAGCAGACTCCTCCCAAGTTACACCATTAAAATTAGGTCACATCTCAACAGGTAGACCATCGAGAGAACGGCACCAAGTGCAGCTTCCTCTTTTTGCTCGCTCTCCGGGCTCTTGGAATTGTAAGGTGATGCGAGAGGGAAAGAGCGTCTCCTGTGATGTCACGAGCCTCCCACCAAATGGAGCTCACCAAAACGCTCCCCCGGGAACCAAACCCCCACAATTCCACTGAAAGTGGCAGTAAGTGAAGTTGCTATCCGCGCGGTGAACAAATCTTCTTCTGTGTACTATTCAAATATTCTGGATCAGCTGTTGTGCTACCTATTCTCACTCAAGACCTGCAGGGCATGCCTACAAAGACTGGCTAGTAGGGCGAGGGAGATTTATTACTGGGGAAGGCGCGAGGAAGAGGCCAAGAATGGTGCCTGCGATGGGTCAAGACGAGGGTCGAGAGGTGAGTGAAAGGGTGTGGCGGGTGTCGCTCCTTCCCTTTCAAATGTGTCTTGAGAGGTGTCGTAACTTAGAGGGCGTGTCTACACACTGCGAGGGAAGGAGCGAGTGAGAGTGAGCCGGTTTACCTCAACCCAACCGGGACTAGCTTCGAGTATAGCCCTCGGATTCCCATCTGCAAAAAAAACCACCTTCTCGTGCTCTCTGTGCATACTCACGAGCGCTCGTGATGAAAAGGTTCCTTGGGAGTTGACCATGACACTCGGTGCCCTTCAACTTCATTGTGGCCATCCCATACGTAGCATGACAAGTTGCTCGCAGGGAGGAACACGAACCAAATACTATGGCAGTTGTGAGAAACCTTGCTTTGCCTCTCTTGGGTGAGCGACATTCGAAAAATCTGGTAACATTCAATGAGTCCTGCCGTCAAAATTTCAAAGGTTAGAATCAAGATAGCCTACTGACGAGGCTTTCATTTGGAATTTCTAACATATTGGCACTACCTAGTCACTTTCTCAAACTCAAACAACGCTTGATCCGTGGGACTTGTATTACTGGAAGCTCTTTATTTCTCTTGGTTTCGCCCTCGACTTGCGTTGTCGTGTGGGTGCATGTATACAACTCTGGTAGACACATCTTTTATTATGCGATATCTCGTTCGGAAGCTGTCATGATATTTCAGACTAGAGATATGGCCCCTGATGTGACTTGTCGCTGGTAGTTCCGCAAGAGTACTCAAGTAGTACTCTGAGTATTCTATAAATAGTATATAACAGATTATGAAAATCTACTATATAGCTAATATTAAAGTAATTATCTATATTTAATCCTTCTTTCTCCTTCTCTTACTATTCTTCCCCCCTCCATCTTCTCTATTGTCACTCCTGGGCACTGCTTCCGATATTACTCCGGAGCCTCGGCCCGACTGGTCTGATTTAGTCCGCATTTAAAATCGGTTGAGTAGAGTAGAGTAGGTACCTACTACTCTACTCATTTCCCACGCTGCCTTTAAACAAAGTAAAAGAAGTTTGGTTTGAGTGAGCCCGAAAGCAAAAAGTCCCCGAGTGCCCGTAGCAAAAGGAGAAGAAGCGAAAATGCCCCAGAGAAGTCCTAGAAACGGACAGAACAGAAAGGAAAGGGCACACATTATTCGTGTAAAGTTTTGTAACCCCAGGGTATTTGGCGAAGTATTTTGGTGCCACCATGATGCTCCCACGCATATTATAGGAAAGGGGTCTTGTTCTAGGTTTTGGTTTTCCTGGCTAGGAGGTTATTAAGATATGAGTACATGCGCAAGTTACCAATTTAAACGCGTTGGAAGTTTCCATATTGTTTGAGTTGAACTCTAGACATTGGGACTCTCATAGAATGAAGTAATGGTGCCACTGATTTTGATCACCGCCAGTCTGGTTTACTAGCCTATCCTCACTTGGTTAAGCGAGTATCGATTTTGAGCTATTATTTCTTCTTGTGACCCGACAATGACCAGTACAACTTGAGGGGTGTAGAATCTGATTTGCTAGAGAGCAACTCCTTTTGGGTTGAAGCTTCCAGCCTCCTCATACCCTGTGAAAAGCAAATATAGAAAAAAATAAAATGGGAAATGGGAACTTGGTCTGTGGCGAATATAATAAACAATAAATACCCCGCGAAGACTTCCAGTTAGTGATTTTGAGAATTACGTGGTACCCTTGAATACCCACCTTCTCCTTTCCGCTCAGTAGTGGAAGGGGGAGAAATGAAAATGGATGGGCTGTATAATTCTTGGTGGAACCAAGGATTATACCTGGTAGCAGAATACTATAAAAAGCGAAGTGGAAACCCTGACGTCCTCCGATGTCCTTTTGGCTTGCAGTTGCCCTGTAGCTTCAGGTTGTTAAGCGCCAACTGCGATGTGCAACAAAAAAATTGTGGAATTGCTTGGCTTAGCTTGGTAAATGATCAAACCTTCCTGTAGGCTTCGAAGTCCCTGTAGTTTTAGGGTAACCAACGCTAATTGCGATGTGCAACAAAATGTTCGGCATAGCTTGGTGAATTCGAAATTTAAGCGAGACTATCAGATTGAAGGTAGAGCTGCTTGAAGCATGACTCTGCGAGTACGCTACTTTTCTATTGGATTGATGGTTACTTGCTTGTTGCTTTTGAGGTAAAAGAAGCTTTGTGATGAACAGAATACAAATGACTCGGAGGATAACTCAGGCTTCAGCTTCAAAACGAGTAAACTTGATTGGGAGTCCATTCGAAGCAAGGTCTACTTGACCGTAGATCTGGGGAGCTCTGTATCAGTGCTGAGGGGCTCAGAGAAGTTTGTGCATGCGGGAAGCTCTATTCAGTTCTCCTGGCATTCGCAAGTTTCAACTAAGTAGTTGATTTACAAATGAAAACTACGTAGTGTGTGAAGATTCTGTACTAGAACATTTCTATTCTGCAATGAGAAGCAATTGTTTTGAGGTAAGAAATAAAATATATTTGGCCTCTAGAAAGTTTATCTTCCGTCGTGTTTTCTATTTCGACGATACTTACGCCTATCTTGTTATGATTCCATGGAGGACCGCCCTACTCTTATTGAGTGAGCTACCATTCGTCGAGTAAGCCACAAGTTAACCAGTAGTAAGCCAGTAGTAAGCTACGAGTAAGCCACCAGTAAACCTTCAAAAGATTTCAGCCACACACGTGACAGTTACCCCTCTTTTCCCTCTTTTGGCCCGACGCGACGTGCATAGCTTGTTGCACATCGTTTTAGTAAGTTACCTACTAATTGACAGGAGAAAATTCAATACTTTCCCGCTCTTGCCAGTAGCAGCAGCAAACTCCAAAGTTTTCAAGGCGAAGTATAATTGATGATGTCAGTATTCCCAGTCTGAGTTCAGAGGACAAATAACTCAAGTTCCAGAAACCTACTAGGCGATGCGAAAGGTTTCTCTTCGCCGGAGGAAGTAAAGCATACGCTTAAGTGAAGTGAACATTGGTGAACAGTGGACTTGGTAACATTTGCATGGTGCATCGCAGTGAGCTCCTTGGCGAAGACCGCGTCCCTGCCCAGGCGCGCAACAGTGTGTGTATATTATGCGGCGAAACCGATCGTTACTACACAAGAGTTCGCCAGAATGAGCCGGAGATATGTGAGTGACCGGCAAGGTATTTCCCCACAATCCCACGCTTCACTTCAAGCGACATCTTTTAATTTTAAGAACGCAATATCTGAAAGAAGGTAGAAGACTGTGAAACGCCCATATGAATAACCGAGGTCTCCACTTCATCGTGACACTGATTCTCGTCAATTATTCGTCTCTTCTGGAAAGGTGGTCTTTCGATTTCGTCTTGTGATCATTTCCGTAGAAGTCTCAAATATCGCTAGAGGGATAAGCACTGACAAAATCCTCGATGTGTAACAAAATACTAGTTTATGCCTGGTGGCAAGACATGAAATGAAGAGCTTGAACTGGACGATCGCCTGTCACTTTTAATTCTTTCCCTCTTTCCAGTAATTCAATTAGGATTATTATTTCACAGAAGAGATACTCAGTAAAAGTTTTACTTCCAGGTTCTCCCCGATCTCTTGGTTTTCTCTGCTCATATGTCGAGAATCTCTGGCTTCGTTTGGGTAAATTTTGATACCAGTTGGGGCTTCCAGCACTAACATTAATCACGCAAAAGCAAAGCAAACTCAAGCATTCCAACTTCCCAAGCAGAAGACTCGTCCTTGCTTCCAAAGAAAGGTAGCCAAAGAAGCCAGTCTTCCCCAAAATTACAGTTCAGCCGCCTTCAGGGCCTTAGTATGTAGCATATATAAAGCGAAATAACCGCACGATGCGACAGCAGAAAAATCTTCCGACAACACTTCCCCCAGTGTCTTTCAGCTCGTATTATGTTCGAGATTGCTTCATAAGAGATATAAATCAAAATTCTTCAAGTGCCGTTGAAAATTTCCAAGCTACCCCCTATAGACTCGAGGAGGCTAGTCAAAACCAAGTATTGTTGTCAGTTTGAGCGTTTCGATTTGAGATTCGGAGAGAGAACTTCTTTCTCCAAATGGCTAGTTATTTTATTTCGACAGACAGGGGCGGTTTGATGGACCGGTGGAAAGGGATATAAGAGGACTGGAAAACTTTTATATCAATTAGTGGTATGATTTCCAGTAGAGACGAAAATTAATACTAGAGCTAGAAAATGACAGTCTCCTGGAACATCATGTGATTCCAGCTACAGCAAGCACAGCCACGTACCCCTCTATTTCCTCTCTGGGACATATTTTGTTGCACACCGTTCAAGTCCATCACAGACTAAAAACTCCTCACAAGACTCTCGAATGCAAGTAAACACCTAAAATTCGCGTGTTCAACCACCTTGACCACTCTTACACATTGCCACATCACCACAACCCATCAACATCCGATCTCGTTCACTAAATTTTTAATTCTTATTCATTCATAACTCGCCCCCTCTCTCCTACTCCTCTGAAAACTAAAA
>LLCD01000419.1:0-19336 GCA_001414355.1 Hymenoscyphus salicellus
GTTTTCCTATTCCTGAACTCCCTGTGAGAATAGAGAAATATTGGTCCAATTTTTTTAGAACACACACTGCCAATGCTTCTCAAGCACCCCGTTCATGAACCACTTGGCTCATTAACATACAACACTTTTCGTGAAGGATCTGTCTCATACCACTTCATTAAAAACTCCTCTGCAATATGCAACTCCTCCCGATAATCGTCGTTATCCCTTGCGTCGTTGAGATATGTAAACCATGCTTCTACAAAGTCTGTCAGGCCGGTACATTGGGGACAGGGTTCATGGTTGCAAATTCTCTCGATGCTTTTTGCACAGGACTCGTGCGGGCCTCGAGAATTTTCACGGCACTGTACTTGTGTATTAGAAAGATGGATAGGAAGGTGGGAGAGGATGAAGACTTACGTGACAACATTGCCACCATCTATATTGTTCTGGGGTGATCAAGCCTGCAAAACAATTTCTCAAATGAGCACAGCAGGGTTTCCTGCAATGACCAGCTCGGTGTTTGCCCGGGTATTCGCTATATTTATCTCTTTCCTGGACTCTGGACTCGTTGTTGTCAGGTTGTCCATTTTGGGTTGATGGAGTATGCATAATAGTTCTGTGTGGTTGCAAAAGTTGGAATATACTCTTGATTGTTGTTTGTACAGAGAAGAGGACAGGAGCGAAAAGAATTTATTTTAACTTAAATACTTATTTATAGCCAGGCTTCCTGAATGATCAGAGCTTTCTACTTGTAGTAAGGTATGATTGGCTCGTGAATTTGTTGGCCAATAACGCCTCTCGCTTAGATTTCGTTGGTCGATTCGCAGTCACTTCTCCAGAATTTCACAGTAAACGTCGAGTATTAACCCAATGATAGGAGAAATTTGGCTTGACACCTTCCATCGTAATGGGGAGATACGTTTGTGTGATCTTAGAACGACTTGCACTCAGTATTTACATCCTGTAAGCAATGAGGCGTATGTGGTCTTCTGGGAGAATATCTAGCTCCAGGTTCTATATAAACTAGCATGTGTTGCTATTCTCTTGCTTCTGAATCTTGGGGTTTCGGTATTAACCAATCATCATACTGAAGCAACGCACCAGGCGAATCGCCATGCGGTGCCAAAACTCGCGACACCCTCCCCCGAGGAATTTTTCATTTCCACTCTGATAGGCAGCAAAATTGAATATATAATTTTCCCTCGGAACCAATGGATTGACTGAACAAAAACCAGACAGTGGTCATGATAGTACTGTCCGTTAATGTTTGGTTCTGTTGATTGATGTTATGGTGCACATTTAATTCAGATGTTGCTCAATTTCACAACGCTTGAATAAAATATGCAAATCTCAAAAGAGGCGATGTTAAAATCAGCCTAGTTAAAAGTCAAGGGAATGGATTGAAGTAAGTATATTATACAGACTGGAGAGAGCTAGCTATGATATACCAGTATATATCGGTGACGTTACTCAGCAATGACTCTCATTTCCCCTACTTAGAGTAACTGGTTCTCACACTGATTTTTAAACTCGACTTAGAGTGAAATACTAGATATCTTAGTTCCTTTTGCTTAGTAGTTTTCTTAACTAATTCGAATTATACGAAATGTTTTTAACCAACTATACCCAAGAGATTTTATTCAGATCTTTGTCTATCACTATGTACTCATTGTCATTCCAAACTACCAAGAATCAGCTCAGCTTACTAAATCCTTTCAAGTAATAATATTGAAGAGATGATCTTTGAGTATACACTTATCTATATACAAATTTAAAGTTTATAACGAAATTAAGGTTAATCCAATTTGAGATTTAGTGATTGTTGGAGTTTTGCACTTCCATATTCATAGACGTGTTAAACTTAACAGTACCGTCTCGCTCTCACCTTCTCCCTGGAATCTTCTGTCTGGAGCAACACTCTTATATCTTGTTCTCGCTCCTCCTCATTCTAATTGTCATAACTCGGAGGAGGGGAGGGAAATTCTAATAAAGAAGGAAGCTAGTACCAACTTCTCAATTTTTGCCAATACTCACCACCCACAGCCGTAATAATGTGTTCCCAAATTTATTTATAATTTCATAAGACAACCCAAAGAAAACCCTGAGGCAGCCGCAAAGTATGGAAGCGGACCAATCTGAATGCGTTTGTTGACTCTCTGGCCTGACAGTAGCACCAATTGTTTCACTCAGATCCCCAGCCCCAGTCAAGTCGCCCTTTAAACAGAATTTCTTATCAAAAACAAGAGTGGCTATCAAGACATCTAGTTACCATCACTTATAAAATCATGTGACTTTATAATCACTAGTTTTTGGGAGCCTGAAGATTCAGGAAAGAGCCGCTTGCATCTTTCAACTTCGACTACCTAACCTTACCTCACGACCAGGACTTTCGGAACTCCTGTACCTTATGAACACTCCTTTCATACACACTGTACCTCTCGATATTGAATGCGAAGACATCGAATATACATACGATGGTTCTGCGGATGGGTGCGACTTCTGCCCTTGATCCCGACGCTGGAATATGACGGTGTGTCGAAAGCTGGTTTATGAAAATACATTGCCTTGGTAGTAAGCTCAGTAGCGGTCTTCCTTCCCCAGCAATAATGGATACCATACAAGAGGCTGTGTCGAGGACTCTTCGGAAATATGATTCGGGCGGGCTGGGAGGCTCAAGAGGCTTGAGGGGAATGAGGCAACTTCTGATTTAGAGCCTATGGATTCGAAACCCTCACCCACCAGAATACCGTAATAGGGCCCTGCTCCACAGCCGTTTCCAGATTGTCAACAGCATGACATCAATTCGTCCACCCGAGGTATGGAATTTCAGGAATGTTTTGGCTATACTGCGGGAGTGCACGATGACGAGAAGTTGCCAATATTCCGCTCGTTGAAAATTATCATCTAGGCAAGGAATCCGAAAGTCGCTATCATTGAGCTTAAAAGGAAGGAGAGAAATCTGTTGAAAAAACAAGCATTTGTGTGGGGGGCGAGGTTCCCGAAACTTCGAAGTTGCCGGCCGATATCTTCCTCCTGCTGGATTGCAAAGCATCGGTATCGCACGTCGAATTATGGTCCTATCGGTGAGTCCGCACTTTATTTCGCACTCAATCACTGCTAATTGAAACTCATCCACTGCAATCTCTCGAAGGAAAGAACAAAGCAACAGTATTTTTGAATTAGTATTGTACAACCTGGGCTAAGTGTCGACACGCATACATATCAGGCGTCACAAGTGTTTGATAGAAATTTGGCTCCCGTTTCTGAGGGGAAGCGAGTGCACGGTTTCTGTGAGAGTAGCATAACTGCTACAAAGATCGAGGGTTATAATCTCCTCAGCTCGATACTCAATTTTTTGGAAGGAGTATTGGGGAAATGCTGTCTTCCGGATCATTCATCGGTGTGCCCGAAGCTACCTTTCGGGAGGGGAGAAATCTCAAGTGTGATGCGGACATTAAGAAGCAGCACATGTTTTGATGATAGTGGCGAGGAGAGAAGAACGCGAAGGATGATGTTGCCCCCTCCCAAATGTCCTAGTGGGGCTGAGGGAAGGGCAATTACATGCATGGATTCAGTGGCCTCGGGTGGGGGAGGCAAGCGAGAATCCCGATAGGCCTTCAAGTGCAATATCAACACCAATAAGGGGCTCAGAAGTTCTGGACAAGTGACCATTACACATGCGACATCCAATTTGCACTGGTTAATTGTTTTCAACAGCAGAGAACATGGATACTTTCCAACAAGTCAGCATCAATGGTCATATAAATACGCCAGATGGTTTCACAGCAGGTTGGCGGTTGAATTGACATGACTGTAGTCAATCTTTTTGACACCGCCTAGAGGCTGTCAAAGCCACCCCCGTATTTTTTGTTTCCATTTGAATGTGTCGGCTTTTTTGTTTAGCACCACAATCTGATTTCACTTCTCGGTCCTCAGTTTGTGGCATCACTTACTACTGGCGACAATTTTTAAACCAACTTTTCTCCTCAAGTAATAGAGTTTTTGAAATTGATTAGATGTGCTTCTCGGTAATCAGTAGATCGGTTTCTCAATTCTTGGCTGTCGATTTGATTTACGAAGTAGGCACTTCATACATGAGACAGATTCGATATTACACAAAACAAAGACACCGATTTCAACCAATCCAATGATAATCAGCCTAACCTGTAGGTACCGATCGGTGGCTGAGGGGTAGGAATCACGAGAGTTATCGGATCCGAGATTATCCTATGATAAGAATTTACTCCCGGAAAGGTACAACATATGGGGTATCTTGGGTCCGTTCTAATCGGTGTAGAGTGGGTGTAAGCCCCTACATTCATCCTTAGCCCATGAATTTGCATGGGGTATCGAAGATTATAAAAATTGCCGACCGGTCGTCGATATCACGGCGGCTCCCGAAATAATATAGATCGCTTGGCATACCACTTGGCGACTAGAACTCCTTCCTGATTTGAGCCGACCAACTTGGCAAAGTACGGCCAAACCATTCCGTCATTCCCCTTCGCGAATCAATTCGGTGGAGATCCTCTCACTATCTAAGTAGCCGCCTCGGCTTCGAAAGCTTGGAATACGAAGAAAGAGCATGATTGGTCTCACGTGATCTACAATTATCTCTCCCAATCGCATTCAGATGGGGCTCACCCGGGCTTGGGGACCCGGCGACGGACCTTAATATAAAGTAGACCTATTACAAAGCAAACACTCCTTTTAAAGTCCTACCAAGAACGCAGGTACTCGGAGACCCTCATTGTACCCCGGAATCCAATCTCAAATAGGCATCTCGATCGATGTCTACTGGATTGAACACGAGAGTAACAGTTTTGCCTAGGGCATGGTTCATGAAATTATTAGATTGAGGAAATCCGGGGGATGGTAAGAAAATGTATATATGAGGGCTGTTCTCTCTGGTATTTGGAAGGCCAAACGGATCATTCATCCTTTTCGATACTCTGGTATGTCCTCCTTTCATCTATTCAATATATACCCTAGCGAGATTTCTGCAAATATATCATCATTCATTTATATCAACTTCTAGGCGGAAGCTTGTTCCGCATTTGTACAACTATCACAAGACCGCACTTATCTAGAGAATCATAACTTCAACAACTAACATACTTGTCTTCATAGTAATCTTTTCCTGCCCTTTCTCTCGGCCTTCTTTTCGTCCAAAAACAAACCAATTACCATCACCATGCGGTTCACTGCCGCCGTCTTTAGCCTCGCCAGCTTGGCCCCTGTCTTTGCTCACCCCGCAAACCAACCTCGGGCGATCACCGCTGAACACTCTGGAAACTTGATTCCTGCGGCAGCAAACAACCCCTCCCCCTGTAATTCCGACCCCTCACCCGAGTTTCTTGCTGCCGTTGCAGATATTGCAGCAGCAGAAGCAAATGGCACTTTAGGAGCACAGAGTAGCTTCCGCGCTGCTGCGACTGTCACTGTTCAGACTTATGTGCATGTTGTCGCTTCCAACCAGACTGTTGCTGGGGGATATGTTACTGCTTCCCAAATCGCTAAGCAATTCACGTACTTGAATTCCGCGTATGCTTCTGCTGGGTTCAGTTTTGTTAATGCTGGAACTGATTATACCATCAATGCTGGTTGGGCCGCCGATGGAAATGAATTGGCTATGAAGAAGGCTTTGAGAAAGGGAACTTACAAGGACTTGAACTTGTACTTCCAGGTTGGACTTAAAGAGGAAGCCTTAGGAGTAAGTAGTAGCAACTTCAACCCCGTTTTTGGAACCGAAAACTAACTCTGATAGTACTGTTACTTTCCAGTCGCTAGCCACGCCACCTCTTCTCAGAATTTCGCACTCGATGGATGTTCCGTCATGGCAGGATCAATCGCTGGTGGAACCCTAGCTGACTACAACCTCGGAGGTTCCGCAGCTCATGAAGTTGGACACTGGATGGGTCTCCTCCACACTTTCGAAGGATCCGCTTGCTCTGCCACCAACGACGGTATTGCGGATACCCCAGCGCAAAACGGTTATACTCGTGGATGCCCTGCAAGCAGAGATTCTTGCCCAAATGATGCGGGTCTCGACCCAATTCACAACTACATGGATTACAGCACTGAGTAAGTTTCCTGAATGTTGAAGAGAGGAAACGAAAGCTAATTTTCGCAGTATCTGTTACACTGAGTTCACTCCAAACCAGATCACCAGAATGAACAGCATGTGGACTACGTACCGTGCTTAAATTGAGGTTGTGTGAAATCAACTCTCTATTTGGCGAGTATCCGGAAAAGGGGTGATTGATGATGAAATGGGATGGCGGGTGGCTGTCAGATGGAGGAAGTTTCTAATGGGGAAGAATGTTTGGAGAGCTATTCAGGAGATGATGTGACGATGTGACGAAAAGTATATGGTGCATGGTATAACGTATATATGGGTAGTCTCTTATAGTAAAGTAATGAAAATATGAAATTTAAAAAAATTTAATTCTTCGAGGTTGTGGTCATCGTCAAAACTGGCAAGAGCCCAGTTTCAACAAGACATACGGCCACGGCTTCAAATCAATCCTATGATGATGGAGGCCGATATGCGAGAACCAGCCGTGATAACCAGGATGCCCTTTACACAGAAAACAGAAGAAGAAAGGCTGTTTAATTCTGGGTTTGCTGGCTTTATTGGTACTTAGATAATAGTTTGTTGGCTTGTATCATGTATGAAGATAGCTTCTTGTGATCAATACTTTATACAAAGGCAGTTATTACTTTTTCCTAACAGAGAAACCAGTTGACTGGATTTATATGACCCGGAGCAAAACTTGAGTAATGAGAGAAGTTTTCTTTTCACTGTACTCAGAAAAATTGATTCGAAGAACGTTCTCTAACAATTGAAGATAACAAGTCTAAAAAAGCTAATTTTCCAAAATAGATGTAAATATGATGTTTCGCGGAACAGCTTGTATTGAATAACTTTACGCAAAAAGAAGTGGAACAATTGAGTTTAATAAACAGAGCTCAGAGACTAATACAAGTGAATTGATTTTACCCAACTCACCATTTTTTCATTTGCTATCTTGTAAACGACCCCATGAACGACCCCAAGAGCCCCATCACGTAGCTACACAACGATAATCTTACCTTTTTCGCCCACCATAGCCTTTTCCCCCACGCCCTCCCTTTTACCTTTATCCTCTCCCCCCTTCTTCTGTTCTTCAAATTGCTTATAAACAGCCTCTTTCACTCGTCTTTGATAAAAAGAAACTCCATTCTCCTTATTCGGATTCAAGATTCCTTCAGCGTAAACCCCCGCTTCCAAATTCTTCTGTGCTTTCTCACAGAGTTCAAAATCTTCAATGGCTACTTGTCGAACGAACTTGAAGTATTCCTCGAATTCTTGGTCGGTTCCCTTTTGACTCGTTAACGATAAACCCGAAACGGAGGAAATAACAAGAAGGACCCGAGAGGAGAAGACAATTGGACGGGAAGGGAAGACGAACAGAATGATAATAATCAAACTCCATCCTACTCCTCCCTGGTTCCTCAAGCGGCAAAGTTCTAAAGCTACTCATCCCACCCCCGTAAATATTCAGAGTACAAATCGGATACAGATAAAGGAACAAGCCATCCGAAGTGATATCTTGTTTCCGCGGATCGGCAATGTGTTGGCTGAAGTTCTTGTGGTTGATTACAGAGTAGAAGGTTGGTGGGTAGTACTTTGTGAAGGTGGGGTGGGTGTATTGACAGTGAAGACATTCTTGGAAGCCATCGATCCTGGGCTTGTTAGCTTTCGGTGAAGCGAGTAGGACTTTCGAGTGGGAAGAAAAGAGAGAGAAGTGAGGACAGGGAGAAGGTACATCGTTTTCCAGTTGAAATTCCCTTCATAGCTTATGCTTCTTCGGTGAGGGAGTTTGGTGAAATCGACTTTGCTTGTTAGCTCGTCAAGACCTTGGAAGAATTCGTCGAAGCTGGGTGCGTAAAGCGAAAGGGTCGCAAAGACAAGACCACTTGATGTTTGATGGCTATTTATCTGAGTTTTCTATCTTGGATTTTAGCATTTGCCGAAGTCAAGCATGGCACCAAGTAACTTGGAACCCCATACCTTATCTTGGGCGTAAACAACAATGCCATCGAAGGTTATTCCATCGGAGGGTGGACTACGGTTTTCTACTACGATAGTTGTTTGTGCTATCTCATAGATGACTTTCTCTGAGCGACTTTGAAACCGAGTGATAGGTCCGAGAAAATGCCATGACTATTATCGTCAGAATGATGGAGGAGTTCCGCTAGATGGGGGAGCCAGCCTTTTGGAAAACTCCTCTGCGCTCAAGCTGATAAAGAGGCTCGCTACAAAACCACGATGCCGGAAGTGTTCGTGCAAGAGAATCCATTTTGTAAATATTTTCAGATGCAAAGGATGCTAGAAAGAATGACAGATCATAATGTATAGTCAATTGTCAGGCGGAAACAAGACAACTGGGCTGAGGATGACGACCAGTAACAGGAATTCTGGTAGTCAGCCATCAATTCTCACATCTACGAAGGTAGCGGGGGAATTGATCTGTAATTGGCCAGAACATATGAGTTGTCACAAGCCAAGTACATGCATACCCAAAGCGGTCATTCGATCCAGAGGAAATATCAACCCAAAATCCCCATGCATCTTCCGCCAGAAACATACGAATGAGAAGGCTGTTCAAAAATGACTAAGTCGGGGTTCGCATTGTCGCACCGATCCGTGGTGTAACTTTTCCCGAGGCCTCAAGAAAAGTGCCACGCATGGATTGCAGGAAAGTGATGCCAGGGATTGTTTTTCGTGAATAAATGCATCAAATGACTTAAGAAGGCACTTGGATCCTTTGAAGAGGAGAAATGGACGTATGCACCAACTTGAGCCCAGATTCGAATATATATCCTGGGGGGTTAGGTATGAATGTAGTGTGACCAATGAGGCGAATCGCATTGCATTATCGCGATTCATCACCAGCGCCGGCAGGAAGTCGACGATTCTAAGTATTAAAGTCTACGGGATTTCTAAAAGATCTTCGATGGCAAAAACCAATCAATAGTGTTGTTCATTTCTCCAGAATCCAAAATAAATAAATTACAGCAAGATGGAAACGATAGCTCACTTTTCATATTATGCTGCACTTGTCTTCTTCTTTGCGGCAGGATTTGTTCTTCGTTCTACCAACCTTGGAAAGTATCTCAGTAGCCACGAAGTTGTGCAAGACTGGCTACCTTACAGCTCGGAGACAAAACACCTCACAGAGAAGATCGGCTTCGAAAGCCTCGAAACTACAGTGCCACCTGTTGTACCCACATACTCCATTGATTGGTGGAAGAACGAGTCCCTTTTTCAACTTGAGAGACGTGCCATATTTAGCAAGGTTCGTTCCCAAAAAGCCAAAGGTTAAGCATTACTGACATTGCATTTGCAGACATGGCTCTTCGTAACACACAACTGTCGATTTCGAAAAGCAGGCGACTACCGCACGTTTGAAATCGTAGGCTTTTCAGTTATCGTGATATTAGGGAAGGACCATCAACTTCGAGCTTTTCAGAATGTCTGTCGACATCGCGCATACCAAGTTGCGAAGAAAGAATGTGGAAGCTCCACTGTGCTGGGATGTAGGTACCATGGGTAAGTCAAGAAGAAGAAAATACTCGTGTGCTTTCCGTATAATTTTACGAGCTCTTAAATCCAGCTTGAATAATGGAACTGACTCCAAGATCTTGGGAAATAGGTGGAGTTACGATACCAGAGGAAAGTTGATCAAGGCACCCGAGTTCGAAAATGTACCGGACTTCGACAAGAGCAAGAACAGTCTCTGGGAAGTGAAATTGAAAATCAGAGATGGTCTGGTCTTCATAAACATGGAGTCCACGGAGAATAGCCAAACTCTCGACCTGAGTACCTCTGCGAATGTAACGGCCAACCCAAGAACCAAAAACATGAAGTGTGCTGTAGAATGGAAGGTTGATGGTCGCTTCAACTGGAAACTTGCAGGTAAGCTGAACACACTGGCATACGCTTCTTTGCTGACCATTCTCTCCAGACACTTCTCTGTTAACAGATCCGAGTGGAATAACTTCTTGGTTAACCCTCTCTCGTTTTGGCCATCGCAAAGAAAACTTAGGGTACACAGCCGTCATCGACAGTCAAAGTTCTGGAGCTCTCCTAACTCTTCGATTTCTGCCCAAATCGGCTACGACAACAACCATCGAGTGTGTCTTGTACAAGCAAATCTCCTCGGCTTCCAAGTCCGAGTTCGAAAGTATGAAAAAAACAATCCATGCCAAGATCAAGGAGCTGGAAATACAACAAAAAAGACTTCTCCAAAACCGCGCCAACGGAGGTGAAATAACGAGTTTCAACTCAAACCGACAACTGGAAATAAGACAGATCTTGAAGACGCACGCAGACGAAGAACACAAACTTGGAGATGAGATCCAACCTGCAGCTCGATCTCAGTCCGTGACATCGGAAGGCAAACGCGACGATGACTTTTGTCGCGATTTGGGGGCAGGCAAGGGAAGTTCAATATGTAGTGCAAGTTCGCAAGGTCTTCTTGACTGGTGAACTCAATCCTACCGACCAAAGCAGGCAGTAGTTATGTGCAAAAATTTGGATTCAGGATTTGTTGTAAGATGAAAAGATAGAAAGAGGAAACGAGACATATTTTTTGCCCCCGCTTCAGGATTACGAGGCAGCCATTAGCATTGTACATTATCATTGCTATTGACAAGTAATAATGGTATGACACTATTCCCCCCCCCCCAAAAAAAGAGATATGAGTATCGATAAGTGATTGAATGAGAGCACCAAATTTAGACAATCACAAAGCCAGGACGGAGACCAAAGCACGTGATAGAGCCTGCTTTGCACAGCCACACTGACCTTTCGGACAGAATAAGCAGCAGTAAAAGGCCCAACGCACACCCAGTAGGGACGATATTTCGCATATTCCGCATCTACTTGTATTTTTCTTTTGTCTTTACGAGTTCTTTGCTTTGTGCTTTTCATGAATTACTACTGCAAGTTGCCACTTACGAGTTATTCTGCGTACAAGGTGCGAATGGTGTACTTTCTTGACAGAGTGTTGCAATTAGCCAATTATTTAACTGTAACTAAATCATCACTCTTCAAACCAGTTTAAAGATAAAGAAAGATTATTCGATATAAATTATACGGCAATCGACTGTTTTGCCCTCTAATTAATTGAAAATACCTGGAATACCCTCTAAATCATACACCCCTCTTTAGAGAGTAAAAGTGTCAAAACAGGGGTATAACTGTCAGTCAAGATTCACCATTTTTGCCATATCGTTACACCTAATTTTCAGTGAATCAAAGCTATATGCTATAACAACCAAAGACCAAGAGCTATTACTAAAGTTATTCTATCTCTATCTCTATCTTCTACCACTACTACTATCACTAATATGTTACCCTGGAAGTACAAGGAGAAGGTTAAGCAACAAGAGCGCGAGCGGCGCGTAAAGCATCGTCGTATACTATCGAAAGAGCTCGCGCAACAAGAGCGACAAGATAAAGCTATTACTGACCTTGCGGTAGAGGAATCGGCGGTCGACTCAGCGGGTTTGCGTATCGGTTAAGAGTAGTCTACTATGAAGGAAGAGAAGGATGCTGCGATTGTTTATCTCCTCGATTGAGATAAATCCTACAAAACTATCAAGTTAGAACCAGGCCGATTTGTACTTGAGTGCAAGGCAGAAGAGTGTGACTTTCACCTACGTATTATCGTCTCTAAAAAAAGCAAGAAGTGCGCGATCCTTCGAGCCTATATTCCTTACTCATGTCCTCCGAGTACTCATCTTAACCACCGCGGTAAGAACACTAAATGATATATCCTTAAAAGCTACTCCGATTCTATCGATTGAGATTACAACTTTAAGGCGAAGAATTTAGTGAATAACAAGAAGTCGCACGGCTGAGGTCATGATATACCGAAACATCAAGCATACCGTGTAATCCAAAAGTAACGTAAATAGAGCCTTAAGGAGGATTCAGATGCCGAGGATGAAGAAGAGGAAGAGGTACAAGATGAAGAGGAATTTAATGGCTTCTCTAAAAGCGAGGAGGACTTTTTTGGTAAATCTATTTAGCCTCGACGAGAAGAGCAATTCGAGCTCGGCGAAACCTCAATTACGAGTGAGAGTGACGATAGCGAGGCGGAGCGGATTGCGGATCGCATACAACAACAATATAATACTGCTAGAGGTAGAGGCATAACGAGCGATTTATCAAGCTAGGAATCTTCCCTAAAATATTGAGTAGGCAAGGGCATATTAAGAAGCGACGAGGGGGTAAAAATTAGGGTATAATTGATGGATATTAGTGCTATACTAATCGAGAGGTTACTGTGGATGCCGAGGGACGTCGTCTTGCGCCTAGCGTATTGGATTAATTATATGGCGTTGGAGAGCAGTAGATAGAGGCCGAGGAGGCAGCAACTCAGGGCAAAACTACAGTGGACGGTGCTGTTTAAGCTGAAGAGGGCGGAATTGAGGGTGGAATTGAGGCTCAAATCGACGATTTAGGTACTCAAAAAGAGCCTCAAAAATTCGATTCGAGTGATAAAAGCGTTAAGCGAAAGCGAAAGGATTGGAGTATTCCACCACCAGAGGGTACTCTTAAAAGCTCACGTATTATGAAGTAGGTAGATAGCGTAGTAGGTCAATTTACTGTATTCATTGATTTCTTGGTGCATTAGTATATGGAAAACAATGAGCGAGAAAAATCTCTTGATAGTTATACCCCTGTTTTGACACATTTACCGGGTATATGATTTAGAGGGTATTCCAGGTATTTTCAATTAATTAGAGGGGAAAACAGTCAACTACCGTAAATTATATAATTCCCAAGAACCTTCAGAGTACTAAAGTTAGCGAAAGGCAGTTCGAAGATTTAGTACTGAACTCCTGACGGCTTTGGTATAGAATTGTTGGATTCTAGAATGCAGATAGGATGTCAAAATTGTTCTCGAATAAGTAGACAGATCACCACTGCCAAAATTTCCTCCAGCGAATCAAGTCTCGCCTCATCACTCCTATTCCACCCGTCCACTCCTGTTCCAACGTTCCATTATCGTCTATTCTATCCCCTGATAACACCCAGAGTCCATTCTGAGTGATTACTCAGACCAATCCTCTCATAAACCATAATTCCTTCAACTGATACACGCGCCCGCTCCCCCCCTTCAAACACAAACCCAATTCTCCTTCACATCCCCATCACCACCCAAAAATCTATTAACACTAGGCCACGCACAATGTCTCCTCCTCCTCTCCACAACACCTCCCTTAACATCCCCAACAAACTTCGTCCCCTCAATCGTCAAAGGAACCTTCTGGTGTTCAACCCACTCCACAATAGCCCTCAGCACATTCCCCTCAGCCGTCCATCCAGCATCCCCTAAAACACTCTGGCCAATCATCCAAGCCCCCGGTCCGGCATTACAATGACCCATCCCGGAGATCTGGAAATACTTCAAGAAACTCCCCAGCTCCTCTGCAGTAGTGGATTCAGAAAGGTGATTGTACAGACGATTCGTAGCGTAAGAAGTTATCTGCTGATCTTGGAGGCCGTGATAGATGATCATTTTCCCGTTGTTGTTTTGGAAGGGGGTGTAGTCTTTGGGATATGTTTGGACGTTGAAGGGGTTGAGGGATTGGGCTAGTGTTATGTCTTGCGGAGAAAAAGTTGTGGGATCCCAGAGGGGGTTGCGGTGAATTACGTAGCGGAGCCAGTCCTTTTTTGTTAGTGAGGAAGAGGAGGGTGATGGGAGGGAAAAGGGGAGACTTACGAGTGAGTATGCGAATAACTTTCCATTATACAACCCCGTTGAGGCCGCGATCTCACTCCCAGGTTGCATACCCGGATAAACCAACTCACCACTCTCCCCAAACAACGGCTGGAAGACACTCCTCACAATTTCAACTTGCGCAGCATTCAAACACGAACTAGTATTCGTACTCCCTTCCCCACAAAGTAGAGCCTCAGGGCGGAAATCACATTCCCCAGGATTCTCCAACACCCCATCCCTAACACCATCATTAAAATCACACTGCTTCAAAACTTCGTCATGGATCAAGCCCTTCCAAGTATCTGGCTGGATGAAATTCGGAGAATCAGGAGAACCAGTTTTGTTAAAGAATGAAGCCCGCCAACTTGTCAAGTTATTGAAATTCGAAGCTGGTGCTCCGATGACGATTCCGTCGTAATCCTTGGGATACAACTCTGCGGCTTTGAGGCCTTGACGACCACCTCCGGAACAACCTAGGTAGTAGGATTGTTTTAGGGGTTCGTGGTAGAATTGTGAGATGAGAGTTTTGGCTGTGGCTGTTGAGGTGTGCAAGCTAAATTACGGTTAGGAGTGCTGAAAGAAGGGTGGAGAGACGTACGCTCGGAATACGTAGTCTTGTAAGACTTCGTCGTTGTTTAGGAAGGATGTTCCTCCTGTGCCGTTGTGACCATTATTCGACCCTACTGTCGCAAAGCCATATTTTGCGCCGTAATTGATATCTGTAAAAGTTTGACTTTAAGTAAAGAAGTTGTTGCAATGAGAGTGAAGAAATCACCTTCATATTTCGTACACCCATCAATGCCACCATTTCCCGTAGCAAGAAATCGACCCGTCCAATGAGAAGGTAGCCAAACTTCAGACAAAACATTGGATCTACTAGATGTAGTAATGTTGAGCGCTATACGGCATAAGTCTACAGAGACAGTCTGATTCGGACGATTGCAACTGGGATCATTCGATGGATACAGTATCGTTTGACCAACTAAGACGAATTCGTGTGCATTTATAGTTGCATTCGCGATATAATTAAGGGGCGCAAACTCCAAGCATTTCGACTCAAAGAGCGATTGATTGTTTTCTGTAAGTCCAAGTACCATGGGGTACATCGAGGCCATTATTGGCATATGAAAGCGCACCATTTTGAACATTGAGACTTTTGAAAAAGTCGGGAAGTCAAGACGCGGTGAGGAAATACATTTGGGAGCGCGTTTTTCCTCGGAGGGTTTGTGAGACGGAAAATTTGCGGAATCTTGGGAAAGAGCGTTCTCGGAAATTTAGGAAAGTATTGAATACCAAGCACGTTGAATGCCTGAATGGGGTAGATTTCCGACCCCGCATTCCTTGCCCTTGTCTCATTGGGTAAGATGGGGTACTTCACGTGATAGCATTGTGTTCTTGTCATCGGATGTACGATGTGACGAATAGTTTGGCATTTGATGGAGAAGTAATTGCTCTGAAAGTTACATGAGATTGTTCTAAGAAGCGAGATAGGGAATTGGCAGGTAATGTTGCCGATTTGCAATGGAAACTTGGGAGAAGAACAATTGTCCAAATCCGCGATTGAAGAAGCAATTGAAGATCGGAAAAAGGGTATACGGAAAGGAGCACAAATGAGGTTTCGAAAGAAGTAGCTTCTAGAATCTCGTCTCCTATCTCAAATCCAGTCCGAAAGCCATTTTGAGTAACAGTCGGGGGCATCGCGACGAGCATCCGGAGCCAGACTCGCAATATATAGTAGGTTCGTACCTGCCTATCTAGCTTGTCCCACCCTTGCAAAACAATTCAGCTTCATTGTTCTAAATATCGAGGACGATGTTTTCAATTATCCCAAGTATATAGAGTAATCAATTTGAATTGCCCAAGTTATCTGGCACAACGTCTAGGTAGGCAGGCACGATTTACTGCCGCTTCAGAAGCGGGCAAAGAAAATCTCCAGCCAGTTCTCAACGTCGCAGACGATGGCCTCCTGTACTCGAGCACCTAATTCATAACTACCTACACTGGTGGGGGTGACCGAATACATGACTGTACCGGATGATATGGCGATGCAGTTACGTATTCGTAACACCAAAAACACATGCTTAGAAGGGCTCGTACAAACATTGCGGCAATCGTCGTGAGAGTACGCTGGAACAAATAGGCAACACGCGGCGAAGAAAGTAATTGGATTTGAAAGATTCGCTTTGCTGGGCACAACTCTGAGACAGAACGAAAGGATTTGGGGAATACGAAAAAGATAGAAAAGGGTCTTCTGGCGATGATCTTGAGGACGGTGTTGTCCCTGCATATTTATTCACCAGGGGAAAAGTGCCAATGACGCAGTTTCGTCATCTCTTGGCATCCACCGGCAACTCGGGGTTTTCTGGGTCATTCGCCATTGCATGGATGCTGAAGAAGAAGAGTGAACGGGCAACTCGCACGTACGTGTGAGCATGTCTTGTAATTAAATGTCTTAAGAAAAGAACAACTTCTTCGTCCTCGACAAAATCATCCCAGACCCAAGTCCCGACCGACATTCATGCGTCCAAAACGAGAGCGAAGGCAACACCCGAAACCATATCGACCCCATCGCGAGCACAACGAACGAAGAGAACAAGAACCTTTCGCCTTTGGATGAGCTCCTCAAAAGCATCACGAATGCCTCTCCTCCCCGAACACGACGTTGGCATGCCACTCAAACCCTCGAATCCTTGGACCCTGAAGAGGATGTTGGGTTACTTAGCAGTCCTCCTCGGTCTGTCCTGGGGCGCATACTACCTCTGGACACCACGCCCAATCCCCCAAGAAGAATGGATCTCCGAATCAACACCCACAGAAGAAGAACCCGCAGACGCATACGGCTCCAACGCGCAGCCAACCTTTAAGGGAATGATAAAGCTGATGGATCTACCCCCAAAATACATACCTCAAACGGGCAAACATCGAAACTCGGGCAGACTGGTGATCGTAGGAGATGTACACGGAATGAAGGACTCACTGGTGGAATTACTGGAAAAGGTCAACTTCAACGAGAAACACGACCATTTGATCCTCGCGGGCGACATGATCTCTAAAGGTCCCGATTCTCCCGGCGTCGTCGACCTAGCTATGAAACTCGGCGCAACAGGCGTCCGCGGGAACCACGAAGATAGAATTATCCTCGCACACGCAGATATGGAGGCCGAACATCTAACACTCAGTTCCCCCGGTCCGCGAGAATCTTCGGAGAAAGAACAGGATCTTTTGGAGGAGGAGAGTTTCTCGCATGGGGATTACAAGGATCGCAAGCTGGTGAAGGAACTTGGGGAGAAGAGAATCAGATGGTTGAAGAAATGTCCGGTTATTTTGAGGGTTGGGAAGTTGGGCGATATGGGTGAGGTGGTGGTAGTTCATGCAGGGCTTACGCCTGGTGTGAAGCTACAGAAGCAGGATCCTGTGCTAGTTATGAATATGCGGACCGTTAAGAATGGCGTTCCCAGTGACCAGAGAGATGGGACTCCGTGGACTAAGGTTTGTTTGCGCTAGATCTACATATTTCGGCATGCTAATTGAGACCGCAGGTTTGGAACCAATACCAGAAATCCCTTCACAAGAAGGATCGCTCGACAGTCATTTATGGACACGATTCCAAACGCGGTCTTCAGATGAAGAAATACAGTATGGGAATAGACACGGGCTGCTTGAAAGGGGGGAAGCTCTCCGCATTGGTGATTGAGGGCGGTCATTCTGATCATAAGCATAAACTGCACCATGTTGGCTGTAAAGATGGGAGACAAAAGTAGAGAGGGAGAGATCCGAAGAAGAGAAGATAATATTGCATTCACGTTAGTAAGTTTGGGAGAGACACAAAAGATACCATGGGCTCTGGAGTTTTGGGATATAGACATTTGACATTTTGCTGGTACATCACCAATGGTACTTGGACTCAAGAAGCCCTTTGTTTTCTATAGATGTATTGTACATTCGAGGGTAGAATAATTGGGAATCATTATATATGGGAATCATTTTCCTAGGTCATTAGGGAGTGTCTTGTGTTGTGAGGTAAGAGAAGTGGGCATTGCTCTGCGAACACCTACCTACTTTTACCGTAGTTGTACGAAACTATCTAGGGCAATCAAAAGTATTGTTCCAGAAGAGATCGGAGAATCAAAACTTAATTGCTTGATTCTCCTAATTCCTCTGAAACAATATTCGAAATTGCGCGAGATATACTTGAGCAATGGGGATATGGGGCGCGTTCGCAGAGCAATGCTTGATTCTCTTATAATCATTTTCGATTTCTTTTATTATGAGTGACTTGGTTCTTACTTTGTGCCATTTTTTTCTTAAAATACTGGGTTGTCGTCAGTCTCATTGGTTAGATTAATGTTCTGAGTTGTTGCAACGAGCTAAGTTGGTTAATTCAGTTTCCTAGTAGCTGTGGCAATGTCACTTTATTATTGCAGTAGCTCTGGAAGAACGGTTTCAGTTCCTTGAGCCAGCGAGGGCAACTACCCTTCATGAACTGAGCTCATCTGCGTTTACTGGTTTCAATTCTTTTTGCCATGTGGATTGATCAAGATTCAAACCAATTCCCCTCTCACCTTTTCTCTGTCTCTCTCATGGATTGGGGTGTGCCTCGCTCCTTCCCTCAAAACGCTCCTCCCAACACCTCAACACAACACAACCATCCACCTTGCACCTTCCCTACGAACTAGTCATACCCCGTTCCCCTTCTATTTAATCACCCCCTCTCTTCTTTTTCTCTTCCTCTTCCACACAACAACATCCATCAACAACAATCGCTTCTCTTGCTTGCATCATCATCATCATTATCATCATCAATTGTTCGAGTATCGCCAATTTCCTCACTTCAGGTCACCTGCGACCCGCTCTTAAGCCCTTTCCTCTCTCAAACGCTGTAAGTAGTGCCTTCCCCTTGTTGAGGCTTTGCTAATGGGTATGAGAGCTTGAACCCACCCGAACTCCTCCGAATACACCGTCACCATGGTCAACCTCCGCCGTGCTGCCTGCTGGATTGGCGGACTCGCCGTTGCTGTTGGGGTGGTCGATCTGGGACACAAAGTCTATCAATGCCACGACTGCTACCCGGGTGAACGATGGGCCCTCGTCAAAGACACTTTCTTCGAACATCCGCTCTCTTTACAACTCGGTGTCAATGCTCAGCCTCAGTCCTCTCCGTTTGCTTCAAGTCCAACATGGTGTGACGTTACCAACGAGAACTTGTTCGGAAACATCCCGAGTCCAAAATCTGCCCTCATAAGTTCTCCTGCCTGTCTCTCAAGAGTCTCAGACCCTGAAACCGCCAATGCCTGTTATTTGGACATTGTTGAATGCCAAACGAAGGTTTTAAAATACACATGGAAGAGAG
Source organism: Hymenoscyphus salicellus (assembly GCA_001414355.1). Taxonomy (NCBI): domain Eukaryota; kingdom Fungi; phylum Ascomycota; class Leotiomycetes; order Helotiales; family Helotiaceae; genus Hymenoscyphus; species Hymenoscyphus salicellus. Next base: position 19,117 of record LLCD01000419.1, read on the forward strand.
GAGTTGGAGAAGGTATGAATCCATTTCTTTTGCTTATTGTCACACTTCTTTCTGACTGGTTTTTAGAAGTCCCTCAGCACTTGCTCGATAAAATGAACAGATTGAAAGAGAAGGCTAAGGCAGGAATTTTTGGAAGCGATAACCAGTTCTATGCGTGCTTTGAGCATGCGGTGAAGGTTATAGACAACGCTTACAGTTTAGCGTCTTTGCCAAATTACTA
>LLCD01000420.1:0-19310 GCA_001414355.1 Hymenoscyphus salicellus
GAACCACTGTCCGTCCCTCAAAAATAGAGATATCTGGGTCTTCCGCATCAAGATATGATACATTGCCATTAAGTAGCTGCACAAAAACCCAACCACCACTCTCAGTAGAAGCTTTGTCTACCCCCTTGGTTGACAACCATTCAATACATTTCGATTGCCAGGCCTTTACAGCAGCTTCATTGAGATTACTCGGTTTGGAATCACTCTCCGCGGGTTGGGTGTTTGATTGAACTGCGGGCAAGCCCCTATCATTCTCCAAGGCATAAAATTTGGCCGCATTTCCTAGTGGTGATAGCCATAAGGCGGCTCCAGGAGCCAGGTTGCTAGATACACCAACATTCCCGCCACAACCCAAACTTTGTAAGCCCGAGGTTGTATTGGAATAGGATTTAATAACAAGGGTACCCAATGAGGTCAAACTGATATCCAAATTCGCAAGTGTAACTGCACCAGCTAAATGTAGTTGGTTGTTTACAGCTCTTCCTAGGGCTGCAGATTTTGCCTGGGTAGAAATCAAGGTCCGAGAGTTCAGAGGTATATAGCCTTCATCGCGACAGAGTACATGTACAAGTGATCCTAGCACCGCAGATATAAAATTCTCATGTACATCAACCATTGACGGCCATATATCGTATGATCGATTGAAAGACTTGGTCCCAGGTGAAGATAAACTTGTCTCTTGTGAAAGGCTGTGAAGTGAGTTGGCTTGTACAGATCTAGCATTGAGAGCCAGCGCATTTCGGCCTGTATTTTCGAGAGACGAGGAGGGCGACGAATTGCTGCTTGCAGAGTTCAACACCGAGGAAGTTGCTTGTCTGCTCCTTGCAAGAGTATGGGACTCAAAGACTCCTTGTTCCTTCAACGCGATCTGGATCCCATGCGCCTCCCAAGCACCATTTTCCTCGATTGGGCCTCTGTCCTTATTCGGAAAATTGGTGGGGGAGTTGGAATCGATTGTATTTTGGAAGACCCAAATGCCATCTCGGAATGCATCGCAATGGACTAGTCTGCCCTCCTGCCTCCAGCTAGCTTCTAACTTCTGGAGAAGTCTCCTTGGTGTTGCTGAGGGAGGGTTTCGCGATTCGAAATATTCGTACTTGATGGAGGAAAGATTATTCTGGTTTGATAGTATTAGCATATGCACTGGCTTAAAATACATGAATAGCGAAATAGCTTCTAGTGAGTGACGCTCTCGCTAATACCAATAACTTACCACCGACAATACATTCGTGCGATAATCCCCAGGATCCATGTCGTAGCAAGTCTACAATCATAAATTGCGCTTCTGGGTACCACCTAAGGCACTGGCAACGCGAACTCGATTGATTGGCAGAAGATGCTCATCCAAAAGCGCCCGCGGAAGTGAGTTCAGAGGTGTTGAAAGTGGTTGTGTGGTTCAGGGTCCTTTGGCAAAGCGAGGCAATGGCAAGATTCACTGGGCTCCATCTCCGCTGGAGACTCAGACGACAGAGCGTTTTCCTCCAGTATAAATGCGGAGGACTGTCGAAATCGGCCGGGATAATTGAGAGTTGCGAAGATGTTTACCAGCTGGACATGGGGATTTTGGAGGCCAACTGAATCTCCGTTAACGACGTCGATATGCCGTCCGATGCGCCGGAAGGTCATCGGGCCGAGTGCGCCGAATCGGATCCCCACACGCCATGTAACCTGGAGATAGTCGCAGCATCCCTGCACCAGAAATAAATTTCCAGAAGGAAAAGCCCAAAGCTCAAGAGCCCCTCCAAGAAGGTCGACTCAGTGCGAAATCTTCATCACCACAACCAGGCATCATCATGAAGCTCACAAATCCTAACGAGGTGCCGGTATACACCATATCTGGCGCTTCCACTGCCCGACCTTTACCAGAATGGCTTGCGCGAAAACGAAAGCGCAGTCTCAAGAACGACCCCGAGTACGCCAATCGAGTCGAGTTGCTTCAAGATTTCGAGTTCGAGGAAGCCAGTGCTTGCATACGAGTTAGTGACGACGGGGAATGGGTTATGAGTACAGGGACATACAAACCGCAAATACATACGCACTACCTACCGCATCTCTCTCTTTCCTTTGCTCGACATACTACCACCCTCAACCACTCTTTCGTCTTTCTCTCTTCCGACTACTCCAAATCGTTGCATTTACAAACCGATCGAAAACTTGAATTTCATACTCCAGGAGGCTGTCATTATGAAACCCGACTTCCAAGATATGGGAGAGATCTCGTTTACGATAGGCAATCAGCGGAGGCTCTGATTCCTTCCGTCGGTGTTAATGCAGATGGTAGCGGCGAGGTATACAGGTTGAATCTCGAGGTTGGACGATATATGAAGCCATATCAAGTCGATGTTGGCGGTGACGATATGACCACATCTGGAGGAGGTGCATTACAAGGTGGAATTAATACGGGAAGTGTCAATTGTGCAGCAATCGCAGAAGATAGCCACAACTTGTTAGCCTTTGGTACATCAATCGGGACAGTGGAATTCTGGGACCCGAGGTCGAAAGCAAGAGTCGGCATATTGGCTGGGCAGGAAGGAGAAATCACTGCTTTGGATTTCGATAGGTCTGGCTTGTCACTTGCAACTGGGTCTTCGGAAGGGGTCGTTCAATTATTTGATCTTCGTCGACCTGTTCCAATCGTACGAAAGGACCAAGGATACGGTTATGCCATTAAAACGCTCATGCATATGACAACATCATCGCAAGAAAAGAAGATTCTTTCGGCAGATAAGCGAATCATCAAGATATGGGACGAGGAAGATGGGAAAGCGTGGACATCAGTTGAGCCAGCTGTGGATATCAATTCAGTAGCTTGGTGTAAACAGAGCGGTATGATTTTGACCGCTAACGAGGGCAAACAACAGCACGCCTTCTTCATCCCTCAACTTGGACCTGCACCAAAATGGTGCTCTTTCTTGGACAACATGGTGGAAGAGATGGCAGAAGAAGCGCCAGCGGAAACTTACGACAACTACAAGTTTTTGACATTACCCGAACTCAAATCACTCAATCTCGGCCATCTCGTTGGCACCACCAATTTATTGCGACCATACATGCACGGTTACTTTGTTGCATCGAAACTCTACGAGGAGGCACGTCTCATTGCCAACCCCTACATCTGGGACGATGAGCGAACGAAGAGAGTCAAGGAGAAGGTTGAAAAGGAACGGGCCAGCAGAATCAGAGGTGGCAAGAAAGTCAAGGTCAATCAAAATCTGGTCGACAAGATGCTCAAGAGACAAGAGAGAAGACAAGTCGTTGACCAAGATAAAGGTGTTCTTGGTGACGACCGTTTCGGGAAATTGTTCGAGGACGAAGAATTTGCTGTCGATGAACGCAGTAGAGAATTTCAAATGCTCAATCCAAGTACCAAGGTTGGCCCGGCTGGTCAATCTGGTGTGGCGGCTGCTGGTAGTGATTCGGACGATAGCGAGGGCAGCGACAGCGATGGCAATGCTTCGAAACCAAAGGAGAAGGTCAAGCCAGAGATGCGCATATCATCTTCGTCTTACAAGAAATCTGGACATCAGAAGCAAGACACATCCTTGGGTGGTCGCTCACAAGGAAGTGGTCGTGTTAGCAAGAGACAGGGAGATGTCGTTGGGGAAAGATCGATTACTTTTGCACCAGCCGGACGAAAGAAGGAAGAACAGCCGAAACCTACAGAACGAAAGGGACGAAGGGATGATGGTAGAAGAAGTGCCAGTAACAATGTTTTCAGAAAGTTGTAATGACATCGAATCTAAAACATATGTCCAAGCTATAACTATGCCCCCTAAATATATACTCGAAAAATGGTATTCCAAACAAACGCCAACGCTTAAAAGACCAACAAATACCAAATGGGACACATCAACTTCATTAAAGGTTCCTATCCTCCGCGTGGTTACCGGCCTAGTTTCCTCCCCCATTTGGATCGTTTTGGCGGTTCGGACATCTCGAACGATGCCATCTTTCCTCCTTTCTCGATATCGTTTGTTCTTGGTGTGTTGGGGACCTCTTCTATCTTGGTCAGGCCTTTAGTGGACCCTCGGCGGTTCTGCACATCTTTTGGGAAAGTTGTTCTTCTCGGTGTCAAAGCGATGGCGACTTTTCGTGCGGATTTTCTGAGCTTCGCGCGGACCTCCCATGATCTTTTCTTTGCAAAGTACCAAAGTACAGACATGGCAACTGGAAATATGATTAGCTCATACCCCATGGATTTCTAGAAATGGTTTAACTTACTACCAAGAATGCAAATGACAGATGCAACCACAATGATTGCAATTATCGCTCCCCTCGATAGAGTAATAGATCCACTATCATGTCCGGCTGCTCCAGCAGCACTATCTCCAGCACCAGCGCTCGATCCAGCATCTCCGGCAGTAGGTCCTGAACAAACAATTAGTTCCTGTTGGACAATACTGGGTTTTCGATTAGGCAAAACTCACCATCTCCAGGTTGTTGGGGTGCGGTGGTAGCTAAGGAGGAAAAGAACGAGGAAGCGGCGCTTGCAGACATTTCGGGCGTGAGAACAACGGATGAAGTAGCAGTTGGTTTAGCGGTCGTGACGAAATCTTGAGCGGTGGCTTTCAGGAAGAGAAAGTTCAGCACGAAGCTGAGGAGAAGAAGGGACTTCATATTGTATATTCTCTTTCTTTCCCAAGTATACAAATGGACCAATGAAATGACGGCGTCTCGGGTTCGCGAATGTAACAGTGATGAGAAGCAAGCCTGAGGTGTGGGAGGAAGAACGGTAGAGCGTGGTATTTTCTTCTGCAGTGAGTTTCGAGGGTGTGATTGAAGTACTTATGAGATGGGAGCGGCTACATGGAGGCCTATTATTGGGCCTCAACCCAAGCAGTTAAGAAACTAGATATCGTGGAGAGGCCCATGGCTGACCGTGAAACTGAATCACAAATTCTGGAGATAGAAGCGGGAGATGGAACTTCCGAGTTGGCAGGTCTGATTGGGCGTTCGCATCTCACTGTGAGATGCGGACCCCTGTGGTGATGCTCGAGTTGGGCGCTTACTATGCAGGCTAATCTATTCTCATAGGCGTGCAGCGTTAGCCGAATGCAAGGTGTTGCAAGGGCCGTTTTTTTCGACCCCTCTTTTCAACACCACAGCACGATTTCAACGTCAGCATTGGTTGGTCTGAGATGTGTTGACTGCTATTTACAGCAGCGGATCTTTGCTAAGGTAATAGGGCACCCAGATCTTGGGCCAACAAGAGGACTAACTGCTGAAGCGCGCTGCATATGGTAGGGGCCCCTCGGGGAGGTTGACTGCCGTTATGCAATCTGCGGTTTCTGGCACGTCGTGCTACGCGCTTCTCAGGGCTTGGTAGAGAGGTTCTGTTGGTCGGTATTTGGTCCCTTGTGACTTGGCCCCTTGGGGGAAGAGGGGAAAGAGGTAAAGATTTGCTGGCTGTGGGGATTGCTGGTGGATTTGATGTGATAGCAATACTGGCAGGGCACAACATTTTCTCGACACTACACTACTGAGAGCAATTTTGATGCCTCCGCTACCTCGAAATAGGTGGTGATGTTTCACGCCAGACGTTAGTGATGAGAGACATTGTGGCTTTTGAGGAGGTGGTTGGGCATGGGGAAGTATATCATCTTCGTTTTATAGGAGTCTAACCGCTTTGGTGGGGATTTGTAGGATCTGTTTGGTTGTAACGATAACAGAAACCGGGCTAAGAGGAGGCCATCGTGGATGGCGTTCTTTGTGGGCTTTGAGGGAGCGTGGGTACGATAAGCTTGAGTTTGAGGCTTTTCGCTGTCATGGTTTACGAGCAACTTCAACCTCTTCTCTCGAGGCTGAAAGATCGTAAACATATAAGACCAGAGTAGTATTTCCCACCGAAGCTGGAGAATATTGATAATGTACGAGCAGCAGTACAATACTATCTCCGACGCAGCCGTAGGTAAGAGATTCAGGCACCGTTCTGTGTGCACCTGCCTAACTTCGAGTGTGCGAAATAATCTGGATTACTAGAATAATTGTTCGAGGAGAGTTAGGAGAATCAGAAAATCGACTTCTGGATTCTCCTAGATACTCTCGAATAGTATTGTGACTTGTTCTAGATATTTCGCACATTTTCTAAGATGCCAGGTGTAAGATTACTCAGAAGAATATCCATTTCTCTTACCTGGCTTCGGTACTTCAGGCCTGTCAATTGGCCTTCTAGTATACAATATTCGTAAGGTGCCAACTCTTAACACGCCATTGAGTCTTAACGCAATTCAAATATCATTCTGGGTACAACCTTATAAATTCCCATGTCACAAAGCACCAAACTTTGCATACTATACTTCCAAAGTACCTCCAAAAAGGCAGATACAATCACATTTCGTATGTGGCGTCTTCTTCCGGGTGGGTTACACTTACAAGGGACATTATGCGGATGCAAGATAACTTTAAAAGTTGTAATTTAGCCGTGGTTAAATGGCATTTTTTCCGGAGGATGTTTCGGATGTTTCGGATGTTGAGGGTGCCGTTATTTTTATAGACATACTTTGGTAGAGCTTCTTTAAACAACAAATTTTTTTGGAGTAAGAAAAGGAGGGTTCTCCTTGAAGTTGCGTCTAGTTACACTTACTTTATTTATAAGAGATGTTGTCCTGCCTTTCTTTTATTGATAGTTGTCTACAATCGGGTCTTGGGAGTTCCGTTTCAAAGATGACAATTATTGATTTTGAAAATGTCTCTTTGGCTGATGTTCTTAGAGTTGAATCATTCTTGGTGTCCCGAGTCAGAATTGGATAACTGGAAAGGCTCTCCTGAAATATGCAGCTTGAGTTGGTCTACTATGAGCTATTGCTGTGCTATTTGTACAGAGTTGGCTCATTTGGATCTACCACCTATTTTCAAATCAGGAGAGTGTCTTCATTTATCTATTTTGTGAGTCTTCAATGGTGCAATGCTCAAGATGACGGATGAAATAGAAGGATACAGTTAAAGACGATTTTTTAAATTTTCTTGGTCTAAATTCGGTACAAGAGCTTCTATTTCAAAGCCTCGATGTTTTCTTGAGAATTGGTTAATAAGGCCGAGGTATCGTAGACCCTTTTGGTCTGTCGCCCAGAGAAATATTTTCATTGTTGTTAGTTCTCTTCAGTCTTGTTTTCCGAGCCCATCCGAAGGCAGTAGGAAATATCAATCTACCGCGTTCGGGGGGGGGGGGTTGCAGAGAATCTACACTCAGCCGAATTTCTACCCAGGTAGTGGGGAACCTAGAAAAGTACCTAGAGTTAGACTTCGATATCTCGCCCTCCGTAGTCGTGGTTGCTCTGTTGCTGAGGAAGGCACTTTGGTGGACAGTAGAAGCCGCAGTACATCGCCCCTGCCTACTACCCGTTGCTCTAGCTATTTTGGGTCCTCAAAAGTAATTACCCTTAATAATTAGCACAATTTGGATCATTTTTCTAGACACTAAGAACAATCAAGTTTCATTGTTCTACAGTGGGGGTTCGCAAATATTCGTCCGACCCCCTTTTTACACCAAAAGTCACCCTTATTTAAAACTCTACTATAAAAGGACGTCTAATTATTTTCTTAAATTTTTAACTTAGACCTCTAGAGGCTTACGTTATCTATATCTTATACTCTTAGTTTTTCTTTTTAAAATAAGAAAATCTAGTTCAATCTAGAATAAAAGAGGGAGTAGTTAGAAAAGTACTAGATTTCGCCCGTTTTTGGTGTAATCCGGTGTTTTCCCGAATCTTATTACTTTTGCTCCTTTATAACTTAAGGCCTAGTACTTATTTAGTATATCTATCTTAGAAGACTACTATTTAAATACTCGAACTAATCTTACATTTAAGTTCCAGGGAGTATCCACATAGAAAGTTGAGCCTATAAACTGCGTTTCTCAAGGCAACTTTTGGTGTAAAAAGGGGGTAGTACGAATATTTGCGAACCCCCACTGTAATGCATCTGGGGCAATGTTAAAATACTGAGAAAGTTGGGACTACGAGAGATATTTACTGCCGCTTTTCGAATGACCTTTACGGGCGCTCCTTCCTCACCTTGGTTGTCCCAATCGGGCAATGTAAGCGGAGGTTTTCCAAGTTCCCACAATCCTCTCTCCTTCCACATCCTCACTTCCCTATCCACAAGTTTCCACAACACCATCAACCCATCTGCGGATTGAGCACGTCAACTTCAAGATGGTGCTCGACGCGTCCGTCGAGGACTCCCAGATCGTGGACTATCCTCATCCGCCATCTGCACAATTCGATGGCTTTGGCATCGACGACCCGGTGATGTCAGATGAGGTCGAGGTCGTTGAGAATGTCCGCGACAGTGGCCATATAAATGCCCAAGCATTAATTGTCGAGGAGACGCAATACGAAAACCTCGAGAAAGACACGCAAGCTCCAACACAAACCATATTCCAAACACCCGCGAATGCATCAACCTTTACCGTCCCGGATCCTCAGCCGTTCCTCCCTATCACGAGACCCGCAGATCCTCTCGAGGATATGGGCAGCAGCTTCAAATTCGCACAAGCACCTAAAACAACCCCAGGTCAATTCACATACAACCCTGGTCAGAAGAAACCTTCTGCGGTGGCAAGTGCAAGCAGTGAAAACCCCCCAGCACCATCTCCACCTGCAGCTATTCCCTTGGATAAGCCTGCAGCACCCTCCGCCGCTCCCAACATCGCACCTGCCTCATCGAAGACCAATGCGGTGGCTCCAGTACCTACCAAGTCTGATAGTGTTAGTGTCCAAACTCCAGCTATCACTCATCGTTCCAACGTCCTCCACAATGCATCAACTACATCCGATCAGACCTCAAAAGCTTCTACAAGCAGTAGCACAAACATTGTTGCTGCTCAACCTCCAGCTGCAAAGCCAGTATCTGAAGATCCTGGTAACACTGCTGCCCTTCCACACAAGCAGAAGCCAGCTTCAACAAATCGACCTCATACTCGAACAGATGACTCGACTAAGCGTAGCCGTGCCCCTTCTTCAATGAAACCTCCTCAGCGAGCACCTGACCCCCGGCCATCAGAACACATCACAACCGTACCAACAACTCTCACCGATAGCGGAACCACAGCTCAGACACCTGTGTCTAAAGGCTTGCCAAAACCTTCCAATAAAACATTGCCTGAGCAGGTCATACAGCCTGTGGCTCAGACGCCGCCCATGGGTCCTCAGGAAGGCCCCAAACGAGGAGCAATTAATCCAGAAGCACCTGTAAAGGAAAAACGCGTCCCTCCATCAGCATCCAAACCCCCAGCTCAAAGAAAGAGCTTGGTGCAAGAAGGTCCCTATCGTGTCCCACAATCACATCGGCCGCGAACCATGGCTCGTCCGTTCCCTGAAGTTCAAGGGGAGACGACTCGGTTCAAGCAGCCGTCCAGGCCCAGACCGAAACCCAACAATCCTGCTACACAAACTGGCTCTCGACACATCTCCGACGAACTTCTACAAGTCTATCCTCCAGAACATCAGACAAACTCTGCGGATCACCATTCAATAATTAACGAGGCACGTCCTATCACTCCTGTACATCCAGCTTATGATGCTTCATTTGCACAATCAAACCGAGCTGGGGCAGAATCCCCTGCGGTATCGGAATTATCACAACCCAACACGTCTGCCCGGATGAAGAGACAGACGCCAGCCCCTCCACAAGAGCCTACCCCGCAAGTTACCCGCCCTATGAAGAGACCTGCACCTGCACCTTCACAAGAGCGCACACCTCGAGTACTCGGCCCTATGCACAACGCGAAGGTTTCAAAACCTACGTCTAAACCTCCGGTCACTAGTGCTCCCGGTATTAAATTGCAGACTACAAAAGCAATTGCTGCCTCTCCAAAATTGAAGAATGTCCCTAATCATTTGGTGGTCGAGCAATCAATCGACGTCATGTCGATTGAGCCGGAACATATGCCCACTGCTTTGCCAGCAGAGCAAGCACCAATTCCTTTGCCAGCAGAACAAGTAGCCAGAGACCTACCCCAAGAACCGAAAACGGTCCGTTCAAAATCGACCACCTTGAAAGATTGGGCTTGGCGTGAAAACCTTTCCAGAATCTACGAAGAAAAGATATCTTCTTTGGAGACTGAACTGGAAGAAAAAGAGGAAGAAATCAAGTCAATCGAAGAAAAGCTAAAGCAGCACGAGAAGGGAATTCGGTCAACCGGTGAGGCCCTTCAATCCAGCAAGGAGGAGCTCCAGTCGAAAGGCAAGCAACTTCAGTCAATGCACAAGGAATTGCTATCTGCACGAAAAGCCGAGGAAGAAGCAAAAAACAGAATCGAAGACTTAGAAGCTGAGAAAGCCGAGACGGTCAAAAAAGTTCGCAAATGGGAACGTCTCAGATTTACATACGAAGACCACATGAACAAGGTCGTTGATAAACAGAACGCTTTGACGGCGACAGCGAAGGAAATAAAAGCGAGTACCTTGACCAAGAATGGCGAAATTGCACGCATGAACGAAGCTGCCGCAGAGAGGAAAGAAGAAGCCGCCAACAAGAATAAAGCCACTGCGGAAAAGATCACAAAAGTCCTTGAAGAACTCAAAGCTGAAAAGGCTAAACTGAGATCGCTGGCAGATGCTGAAAAGGCAGTTGCCGAAGCAGAAAAGAATTTGGAAAAAGGTATGAATGAAGCTACTAGTGCCTAAGTCACCTCAGGACTAACAAATATACAGTTACGGGAGAGAAAAACGCCATCCAGGAGCAGTTAGAAGCAGGTAGGTATTGCGTTCTGAATTACAAGTTAGCGATCACTAACGTAATTTATTCAGTCACGCAGACCAACACCATTCACGCGCAAACCATCGATCGTCAAAAAGAGGATATGGACAAATATTTACTCACGGCACAGCAAGAGAGAACCAAAGCTGAAAAGTTTCAGAAGCAATTGAATGCAGAAAAGGAGGGTCATACGAAGTTTATTAGTACCTTGGAAAATCTTCCACAGAAGGTTACCAAAGAACTATCCAAAGAAGACGGCCCACTGGCCAAATTGCTCTCTTCGGGGACTTCTCTTCAAGACAAGTAGGGTCACCTCACCGATAACAACTGCCAAGTTCTCAGGGTTAACCCTTCTAGGTTTGATGAAGCCACAAAAATCATCAATGAACTCAAGACACACGAAATCCAACCCTCGTCCCCATTAGTCAAGATAATTGAGAATCTTTTCGCCCAGATACCACAACCTCCATCTCCTTCGCAGGATGGCAGAGCTTCTACAGAACAAGCCATGGCTAAACTCTTCGAAGATTTGAAGGCGTCGCTCAGCGGGTTCGCGGCTGATGTCCAAATACAGACCAAACTTGAAGCTAAAATTTCCGAGCTTCAGCAAAATAACGAAACTCTGTCCGCTACTGAAAGTTCTACCAAGCAGGAAAAGGAGAAGCTTGCAGGAGAACTTGAAGACAGTCGGCGTCAAGTGAATGACTACCGCGGCCAGTTAAAATCAAAGACTCGGGAGCTGGAAGCCGCGCAGGCCTTGCCGAGAGAAGACCCACGAATGGTTGCCAGAATTGAGGAGCTTGAGGGCACAAACTTGAGCCTCCGTGGACAATTGCAGGACCTCACCCGCCTGCAAGAAGAGAACCAGAGTCTCCAAGAATCAGTTGGAGAGTATGAAAGCCAGTGTAGTCGCCACGAGAAGGAAAAACAAGAACTTCGGAGTTCCTTCACAGCTGAGAAGAAAAAGGACAACGAGATTGCCGAAAAGGTTAGAAAGGAATCTACCTTTCAATCTGATCGAAAGATTAAGAGCCTCAGGCAAACACTTCAGGAGGTCGAGTCTGAACTTGACCAGTTGAAGCCAAAAGCAACCACACTACTTGAAGACAATAAGAAGTTGCGGGAGGATGAAGAGCGGCACCGGAAGGTACACGAGAGCGACAAAGCCGAAACTCAGAAACATACCAATGAGCTTGCCGCCAAGAATGAACTGCTCCAGAATCAAGTCTCTGGGCTCAAAGCCGAGCTTGCAAAATCTATGAAGCTCGCCCAGGTTGCAAAAGAAAAGGAGGTGCTTCAGAATCAAATCGCGGACCTGAAATCAGAACTTGCAAAGTCTGTTAAGCCAGCCCAAGTTGCTGCTGAGAAGGAGGCCCTTTTAAAGCAGATCTCGGAGCTACAAGCAAATGCGGCGATGAGAGAAGACGACGCGGTTTTGCGACGTCCATTGATGGATACTCCGAGAAATATGCTTCGAAAGAATTCTCAGAAGCATTTCACTCGTCCCAGAGAGGTTCCGGAGAACCAGTTAGAAGAAGACATTGAGGATTCCCAAGAAAAATCACCTCTGCCTCAGGTCATCCGAACTGAGCCCTCCTTACCCGCAAAGCGCAGACCATCTGGACGTTTAGGGCTCACGAGAGAGCCTAGCACCGGTACCCTTGGGGATATACCCAACTCTCGAGACTCGAAAGTTACGCCGAGATCTACGCCAGATTCTCAACTACGATCTCAAGAGCCTACAGGAGTCCGCTACCAGGAAGCTGATATTGGAGGCTTCGGGTCTGGACGAGGAAGCTCTCAAGCTTCCCGTAGCCTATTGTCCTCTCAGCCTGTGCATAGCACCCCTTTGAAGTCATTTGCTGCAATGGAATCTGGAGACTGGAGTGCGAATAGCGCACTTACTGATGTTGACGAGTTTGATGGGGACTATGACCAACTCTGTACGGTGTATGAGCAGGCGAGAGCAAGGAAGGCTGATAGAGCATCATCAACTATGGTCGAGCCATCTCCATCCGACTACCAGCCGACTCCCCCTTCTCAGCAATTTTCAAACCCAGATGAAAAGTCGCGGGCTCAAAATGTCGCCAGCAGAGCACCAGCAAGAAGACAACCGAGCCACCGCAAGACCTCTGCTTCTGCGCTCAAGAGCGCTTTGAAACCTAGCTCTACGAGTATGGGTTCCCGAGATCTCAGTATGGGAGGGCCATCAAACGAGCCCATTATGACTGCTTCCCCGATCAAAATCCAAGCTGCGACGAAAAAGAATCCTTACAATCGTGTGGCATCTGGATCTACATCGAACAGACACCAAATTCCAAAGACCTCGCCAATTCACAACGGCGGAGTCTCCCGCCGGAATGGTGCATTCAAGGGTCTAGGGAAGCGGAAGGCCGAATCTGAGCTCCAGTCTGCCAAGGCCCCCAAGGCTATGATGACTCGAACTTTGAGCAATAACAGATCCAAGATGCCCCCTCCACCATTGGCCCCGGTCAGAAGGACCTCCACCCGCTCTTCAGCAATTCCTCCACCGGAGCCTACACTCTTGGCCTCCCCCCGAGTATCACTTCCCCCTCCTACTGCAGCTCCCAAAGCTAGGAGCCCTGTCAGACGATGATCGAAATTATGAAGATGTTGCCTATTGCATTTCGCTGAACTTTATTAAAATTTTGCTGAATTGATGGAGGTTAAGAGAAGGAACTGTTGCATTTTATTTGGCTGGTCTTTTTCGGAATGTTGCTTTACATAAGGAGGTTTAGGAGGAATCTCTTGCTTCAAAATGTCGTTACATACGCTTAGATGCCAACAAGTAGGTATTCACACATGTACTTGCTCGGGCTAGATAGAGATGATCCAATGAATGAATGAAACAATTCAACATATCTCATAAATTGTGTATTGTGATTGTGATTGTACACCTGAACGCCATCCCATGCTATGTTTTCTTCCTAGTATACACAATGCACGAACCCAATCCTTTTTTCGTGAATCTTTTTGGCCGCAGCAAAAGGCAAATTCTTCTTCGTACACCATAAAACCCCAACATTTATTATGCCATATACAATTGTGGGATGGGGTCGAGGAGGTGTGGAAATGTGGAGATGTGACGTTTATTTCCCACCGCGCTTTACTTCGAGGAACAGGACCTTCTTTCGTACTGTGGTGAGACAAAAAGTTAGCACTCCATTCTTTTACACTTGACGCCAAAAATGAAGACAAGCTGTATGCCATATGATGCCAGTTATCTCCTTTCCTAGTGAAGCTCTGCTGCTTTCCTTGTTTCTAAGACCCTGCTCGTTCTCTAATTTTTGTATGCCTTGTACACCCACAGCAGACCCAGGGCTCCAAGGGATTCGAGAGAGGAGGATTGGCAGGTGTGGAGGTAGAAGGGGCGGGAAACGTACCGACGGGGTCATATTTCAGCATGCTGAGAGGTCGGTGGACACGCGGTCGCATGAGGGTTTTGTAGTAGCCGGTCAGGGCCATGGACATGAGACGCACTGAGATGGTGCGGGATTTAACTGGCAGAGGGGGGTTTTGTTAGCTGCTGCTTGCTTTGCGAGGGATGGGGCGATTGGGGGAGTTTGGGAAGAATTGGAGGGTTGCGAGTAGGATGGGTATTGATGGGAATTGGCAGAGATTCAAGGAGTCCAAGGCGGGGGGGTTATGGAGGGCACTTGAGGGTGTAGGTACCTTTTTTTGCCATGTTTGGGGTGGTGTGAGGAATTGGGTGGATTGAGATTGTTTTACATGGTGGTTCAGTTCGCGATATAATTTTTGGCGGCCTTGTATATGAGGCGCGAAATGAGGATCCAAAATGAGGCTTGATATTGGATGCAACCACGCTCGATACAAAATCTCTTACAGTCATGAAAAGCATTGGTGGTGATGCCAGTTTTGCAACATATTTTAATTCAGGCTTGATTCCTTAGAAATATTGATGGCGATGCTTCTGCTTCTGATAATGCCCCCAAGAATGGTAAAAAACATTAAAGACCGCACATCGCAAGCACCACTTCCGTTGAGCCTTCCGCCCAATGCAAATCACCGATATATCCCAAATACCCTTCATCGATTTTTTTTAATGCAACAGCAACATCCGATTCAATCTTCCCTCGATACAGTACGTCCTCTCGGACAACGCCTTCCAGAAGAACCGCCCTCATATTGTAATGTTTTAATGCACGTTGACCACCTCGAGGATTATCATCTTCGACCCCGAAATCTTCTGTTTCTCTGGTAGCTCCACCGTGTCTCCAACCTATCTTCCATACGCCGAGCATATAATTCCTAAATTCAGCATCCAAAAAGGTGTAGTTCCATTCACAGGCCATGATAAGGGTACCTCCCGACTTGACGTAGTTGACCAAGTTTTTATTGAGGGCACTCTGAGGACTTTGCATTGTGATTCCTGCGTCAGTGAGTATGATTGCCTTGGTGTTTGAGATGATTGACGCATTATCTCGGTAGTTTTTGGCGAATTCTGGCTCGGTGATTTGGTGGACTCCGGTGTTTGCTCGAAGGTGGGTGGAGAGGTGTTTCTATTTCTTGTCCAGCAGTGGAGATTCATCTGCTCTCAAAGAGAGGAGGATGGATTGCGGGTTCTCCATTTTTCATCTAGAAAGACTATATCAGTATGATGGATATCTTGAAGCTTTGAGTTGTGCACTTACGCCCGAGGTTGAAGTTGTGTGAAGTTGGCACTTCTGAGAAATGCACTTGTCTTGCTTGATAGTTTAGAGATTGAATTCACAAAAGGCCTCGGTGGCGCTTGCCTGTTTCTATCAGTAATTTATATGCTTATGGAAGCGGTCACTTGAACTAGGTAAGAAATACTGTGTGTACATCTCAAATACCGCACAAAAAAGTAAGATGTAATGTAAGAATAAGTATTTACTGAGACGAGTTCGAAGGACTAAAAACTCTGAATACTCTCGAGCTTATTTTTCATACAACTGGAGTGTAGGCAGATGTAAGCACATAAGGGCAAAAGCAACACCAATTCAATTGAGAATTTCTTTCGCGGTTACTGAATACCATAAGTTGAATCCAAGTGTATCCAAGACAAAATTCTTTTTCATTTCCCCCTGTTACAGACCACACATCCTAAGAGCAATATTTGCCAAAGCTCCTTCCACCGGCAAGTTTGCCACGCACCCCGGTCACCCATATTTGATATGTGTAAATGCAATTGGCGTTGTAGCTTCTTGGGTGGCAGTGGTCTCGTCCTGCGGTGGTGGTTGAGAATAGAGGCAGCTTTTTGGTTCAACGCCTGTAATCACACGGTTGCCTTGCAGGCTGTATTCGTCGTTAAACTTATGAGCCTCCATCTTGGAGAAGTTATCGTGGTTGAAATGGTACGTCAGAGGAACTTTCTCTAGCTTCCACGGTGACTTCCACTTCTCCATATCTCTTTGGAAGTCTTCAGATGATACCTCTTCGTGGTGGAAGTCACTACCCATGATTATTCTACCACTCCAGTTTTTAATCACCTTAAAAAGATCAACATTCTCTTCTCGATACAGGGCCCAGTCTGTGAGAATGATCACTCCGACTTGATATTTAGTCACCTTTGTTTCCACGACTTCGGCACTCTGGGTTTGGGAAACATTGGCGCACTCTATAGTGTCTAGTAGCTGTTGGAAGTCCTTGCCCGATTAGTTAAATGGGACACCTGCGAGAGAGAGAAGAAGTATGTTTACCATGTTTGATGATTCTCCTTGAATGTTGATTGAATTTTTTCGACAATTAAAAAAATGGGTATTTTATAGCAATGGATGGGGTCTTTATATATCCGTGGCTGCCAAGCTTAACAAGGTCAACTGAGGTACCCAAATGACCCAAGCAACCAAGCCAGCAAATCCATCAATTCACTTCTTCTAGTATCCTCGGAAAAGGATACTCCAATGGGCCAAGATCTCTCTTTGCTCTCCAGAAGTTACTTGAAACAAACAAATCTATACAACCCTCAAGAATCCATGACCATTTATTCACAAAACCTTCAGTCATTTCCCAGCCATTCAGGTCCCAAGACTCGCCCCACACAATCAATCCTTGTTTCCCAGTTGCAAGGTCGTCAACGAATTCCAATTCAACGTCGTTTTGAGTCCCCGTGGAGTTAGGGAAAGCATCCGTATACGAAGATTCGAGTCCCGAGAGGTTCCAGAAATAGAATTCTCCCCAAAGATCGTTGCAGAATTCCAAGTGGCTAAACTCATGTTGGTGACGAATCAAATTATCTCTTAACTGGGGATAGGGAAACATGTTGAGCCAAGCTGTATGTGAGATTGTCATTTGGGTACGCGTTGGTATGAGTGAAGGTGGTAACGGGTCAGTACCCGTTGGGTGTATGAGAGTCAGACCATCACAAAGATCATGGAAAGAGGATTGGGTAATGCTGTAATCCTGTTTGGTCTGCACGGTTGCAGTTCTCAGAATACATTTGTTGGTGATGAGAGCTCGGTAAACGTTGTAGTGGATAAGATGAAGCAAGTGATCAGACGAGAACGGAAATAACATATGTGGGGCTTGTTCGGGGTTGTGGCCTTCAGTTGTGGCTTGTGTTCGTTGAGACGATATCTGTGATAATTCAGATAGACGAGACATTATGGCCTCTTCGGCGTCGGTTTGCAAAGGTCCCGTAAATATTCTTGATTGGGAACCGGTATGCGACTCTCTGTTTTCAGCGTATTCTCCCGCAACACGTTGACGAATCACAAGAGTGCCTGCGGTACTCGTAACTTCAGCGGGCTTCGATTTATCCGTCGTTGAAACACTTTCGGTCGTTGGCATGGCCGCCGGCTTATTATCATCGACTGGCGGAGAGAACTCCGTAATTCGAAATCGTTCGACCCGAAAGGGGTTTTTTTTGCTAGATGCAGGTTCTTTCGGTCCTTTTCTTCTTCGATAGGCTCGTTGGTTCAATCGGTTCTGCCTCTTCTTTCTCTCCTCTTTTTCTTGAACCTCCGACCAGTCGTCATCTTTCCTCCAGGCTTCTTGTGTTGATACGCGGATTTTAGATTGGTTCATGTTTTGCTAATTTGTTCTGGGCACGTATGAAATTATCAAAATGTCCGTTTTGAGAAGAATTGATAAGTCGTGTTGGATGGTTTGAAATCGATTTAAGGTGGAGTTTAAAGTGTCGTCGCGAACTGATGGCCTCAGGGCGACGGATTATGAAAGTTACTACATTGGGATAGGATGGTAATCCTAGCTCAGGTGATTCTAATACTGATTACTAGTTTCGCACCACACTCGTAAACTTTGACGAATAAAAACATTCAGCAAAGTGTGGTTAGCCGGTCCCTCGTGTAATTATAATCAGCTTCCAGCATTTTTCTCCACCGATGACGGGCAAAGCGCGAAACCACTCGGGACAACCATTGTAGTTGATTTTAGGATTCATACTAGATTGCGTGACAAGACACAGCTACAATAGCGTAAGTTGAAATCTATAAAACCCCAAGTTGGCCTTTGTTTCTTCACCATCTCAAGTATCTTTTCCTCTCTCAATTTTGCGACTTTCCAATTCATTATTTCGTCGCTTATTTATTTCACAATGTTCACACCAGCCTCGTTGCCTACTCTGAAGGGAAAGGTTTTCATCGTCACCGGAGGAAATACTGGCATCGGGTACAGCACGGTTTTAAGTCTCGCATTGAAAGGAGCAAAAGTATATCTTGGAGCCCGTTCTTCTTCGAAAGCCGAAAATGCAATCGTCAACATCAAAGAGACTTTCCACGATGCTGATGTTCGACCCCTTATCATGGAGTAGGTATTCTCCGAGTTATTATTCCCTTTTTCGGGCAGTTTCAGGACGAATGAGACACTGTTTCCTCAGGCATCTCAGTTTCTCCTCACACAACTCTGTTTTGTCCTAGTTTCCTCAAAAATGCTTCTAGAAATAGCGATACTGACTCCGGGATCATCCGCAGTAACAATTTTCTCTCCACAGTCGTTACAGCAGCGAAAAATTTCCTCGCCCAAGAAAAGGTTCTTAGCGGTCTGATACTCAACGCTGGTATCATGGCCTGTCCATATTCGATAACACTCGATGGGTTTGAAAGTCAAATGCAAGTTAACTACATCGCGCATTGGGTTCTCGCGTACCACCTCATTCCAACTTTATTATCCACCTCTCTCAAACAAGGTCCAGGTTCGGCAAGAGTAATCGCTGTATCTAGCGAAGGACACCAAAAATCTTCATTTGGAGTCACCAAAATCCTTTACGATGAGAAAGAAATCGAGAACTTCGGAGATTTCGGTCGTTACGGTCTCAGCAAACTTGCCAATGTCATGCACGGTACCAATCTTCATTCACAGTATGGACCCGGAAGTGAAAGTGCAAAACAAGGGAAAGGAGAAATTTGGACAGCCAGTCTACATCCAGGTAAGTGACTGAGTGGATGCATCATTCCTGTCTACCCCTCTTTGGTCATTATCCAATGAGAAGAATCATTCTAATGTACTGCAGGGTTCATCGATACTCAACTCAACGACTTGAATCGTGATCGAGCACCATGGTATCTCGCCTGGCTTCACTCTGTACTCATATTTCTTGGTATCATACGACCGCTAAATGAAGGCTGTATTAGTAGTGTGTATACCGG
>LLCD01000421.1:0-19308 GCA_001414355.1 Hymenoscyphus salicellus
ACATGCTGCAGGTCATGTGAGTGACTTGCCAATCATCTGTATAACCTATCTCGAGAGCTCGTTACCGGCGATCTACTGCACATACTCGTCAGACAACAGACAGACAAGATGCCGCTCTATCTCCTTTCGCTCCGTCCCCTGTCGTACCAACAGATACCTTGATAGGTGTTTTTGCATGTTTGCATTTTGTTAGGAGCCCAGGCCGGCCTCGGAGGTGGCCTGTCAGGTGACAAAGACCCCACGATTAAGCAGAGATAACCCGAGCCGCAGCTAACTCATATATTTTTTACACCATCTCAAAAACACCCAGTACATTTCCCCTCTATTCCATTTCACCCATCCATTCTTTCCTTTCTCCACCAACTTCTCAACTACTCTTTAAAAACACAAAGCAAAACAAAAAAAGAGACAATAACCCATCTCCAAACAAGATGGCACCATCAGCAACAACCCCTCCCCCCCAAACCCCCGCCGACGACCCCACCATCCTCACCCTCCGCAAAACCCTCACCACAGAATTCACCCCCCTTGCAACTCGTTTCCGCGCCCTCTTCTCCCTCAAACATCTCGCCTGCCAATCCACACCCTCCCCGATCCCAGCCATCGATGCCATTGCAGCAGGATTCGCGTCTCCCTCCGCCCTCCTAAAACACGAACTTGCATACTGCCTGGGTCAAACGAAAAACCTCGCTGCCGTCCCGTATTTAAGAAAGGTGTTGGAGGACAAGGATGAGGATGCTATGTGTAGACATGAGGCCGCGGAGGCTTTGGGCGCTATTGGGGATGAGGGGAGTTTGGATGTGCTGAGGGAGTTGAGGGATGAAGTTTCCGAGGTGGATGTTGTGAGGGAGACTTGTGAGATTGCTGTGGCGAGGATTGAGTGGGAGAAGTCAGAGGGGAGGAAAGGGGAGAAGTTGCAGAAGAGGTGAGTTTACGTTCACATCCGGAGGGGTTTGAATTTGTTTGCTAATGGTTGATTTTTGGAATAGCGATTTCGCATCTATTGATCCTGCCCCACCAGCACCATTCGCCGAGGAGGCACCCGAAACCGTCGAGACTCTCGAGAAGAAGTTGATGGATCCAAAACTACATCTATTTGTACGATATAGAGCTATGTTCAGCCTCCGCGATCTCGCATCTCCGCCAGACCTTCCAACTGCCGTCCCTGCCGTCCACGCTCTCGCAAAGGGTTTCGCAGATCGATCCCCTCTATTCAGACACGAAATCGCATTTGTCTTCGGACAACTGTCGCATCCAGCATCGATTCCTGCGTTGAGTGCAGCACTTGATAATTTGGAGGAGGTGAGCATGGTCAGACACGAAGCCGCAGAGGCTCTTGGAAGCTTGGGTGAGGAGGAAGGCGTTGAGGATACGTTGAAGCGATTCTTGAATGACAAGGACGAGGTTGTGAGGGATAGTGTCATAGTTGCTTTGGATATGGCAGAGTTTGAGAAGGGAGGAGAGGTTGAATATGCGTTGATTCCGGAAGCAAGTGCTGCTTAGGTAGTGTCATGTCCATGAACATATAATTCTAGGTACCAAATTGCTGTGGTACCAAGTGCTGGGCCACTGAATAATAGCAACTTTGCGCATTTTTGAGTATACTTTCATCCACAGGCGAAGTCCTTTTAGACCGAAATTTATAAATTTATAATTATTTCATTTTGATACAGTCGTAAAGTTCTTCAATTGTTGGCATTCCACCTAGACCAGATATTAATATATGCCGAACAATAAATTGGCTCGGAAAATGATTACTTGTGTCCGCAATCGCATGTGTAGAAGATGGTGCTTCCTTCATCTGCACTCCTCAATTGCACGGCAGTAAATCTGACCTCGGTTCTTCCACACTCGGGGCAGGTCTCTTGCGTGGTGGTCGTATTTTCCATATCGCTTCTATTGACCTTCTGGATGACGGATCGCTGTTGTCGCAATAGTGAGGGGAATGAGGCAGGGTTTGTTTTAGTAACACTAGTTTTAGAGGCGGTATCTGCAAACGGTCAGAATCAAATTCCAAGGGCGCGACAAAACTTTCATACCTTGATTTTCCGCGCCGCAGCAGTCGCAGGTTAGAACATTGTTCTTGTTTCCGGTGGAGGAATCTAGAAGATTGCCGCAATCTGTGCAGAATACGAGGGATCCGACGGCAGACATTCTGAAATGTGTTGTGGGTTGGGTGTGGTAGTAGGGTGCAGTGGTAAGGCTTTGGACTTTTTCCTAGAAATCCTTGGAGAAGCATGGAAAGACAGGGTATGGTTGGAGGCGCATTTTAGGGTGGATCTTTACCTCAGCACGAGGCTGTCGGGGTTTCTTCGCAATGCCTGCTCGATGAAAGCAGCAAACAACACGAAATGCGATGACGGCGAGAATTTGATGTGTGCAGCTAGATGAGAGACGGGAGCATTCACTACTATTTCAACATGCTGCCATAGCCCGCCCAGAACTCGAAATCCTCATTTCATTGATTTCACCGGTCCCCAACCCTCCACCTCCAACAGCCTTTACCTTTGCGCTCAACACCATGAATACCCAGGCCCAGAACCACGGCCAGCACCAACACCAAGGCTATCCTGCCACTCACAATGGCACTCCGAATGGTTCTTTCTCTACTACAGATATAAACATAGGCGCGCAAAGATATCCCAATGGCAGAGTCAAGGTTTTGACCGTCGACGAAGCTCTCCCACTGACACCCATCACCTCGATTGTCCCCTTCAACTCGGGTTCGCATTCCCTCTCCGCCGTCCTTGATAGAAAGACAGCTGCTGATTGAAGGTGTGTAGATATCGTGCCTATACCCAAGGTGGGACTGAGATCATCCGTGTCGTTATTCCCAACCCCAGTCGAACGCGCGAAAGGTAGAGATGTGCTGGAAGGCCTCAATCGCGAGGCTGCGGACCCACGAAATACATCGAGAAGATTACAACAGTCCTTGGATGAATTGAAGGAACTACTCAAACCCGATGGACTAACGAATTTGTATGCTAAGAACCCATTGCCTTTCCTTGTCCCAAAATATATAATCTAACCTGCCGTAGCAAGTTCAAGACAGCCCCAAAACTCTCCTCGGGTCCTGATCTGGACGAGCAGCCCAAAATGAAGTTGTCCCCATTTGCCCAGAAGGTCTTGAATCAGACCGTGGTGAACTTCACTCACCCCATACATCAGCCAGCCACTACACACCCAGTGAATGATAGAGTCGCCCACCACAAATCAGCTTCCAAAGCGAGAGCCCCTCACCTTCAACGCACTCCTGCCAATGCTGAAGCCTTTGGACATAATGCTGGGGTATCACTTCACCATCAAAAGACGCAGAATAAATTTCAAGTTGGAGCGGCCTCCCAACCTCCTTTGAATACAACCAAACCCAATTCGAGTTTTTCTGTAGTCATTCCTAGTTTACCCAACAACTTTCGTCCCGAAGAATACACCCCCTCAAAAGTTCTATCCAAACCAGCCAACAAACATCAAACTCTATCCCGCACCCCATCCCAGGCATCCATCGCCCCCGCACAAACACCCCGCCAAAACTCATCTCATGTTGAAGCAAAACCAATTAACCAAACTCCTGTACATACTCCTTCGCATGCTGCTAGTCAAACTGCGTCACCAGCTCCGCCTTCATCTTCCAATTTTATTATTGAGATACCCGTACAACCCCACCATCACCTCCAACTTCAAAAATCTCAACCAACTGCGGAAGTTCAACCACAAACTCCTCGCAAACTCGCTCCTCAATCTACTTCATCTGAACAATCATCTTCTTCGAATCCTAGCTTAGCTGTGGTTATACCTGACATTCCAGCCACTTTCAATCCTGGCGATTACGAAGTTGTCCCCGATTCCCCAGATACACCACAACATCTCTCCCGCAAACGAAAGCGATCTGAGATCGATGGCTACGAAGACGGCTTCCCTATGAGCATTGGACAACGAGAAAAAGCAGATACGGCCGCCAGTAATTTACGGCACTATCTACAAGAGATCTTTGAAGGTGAGGACCGTTTGCAATCCGATCCCTCCTTTTCCAGCCCACTTTTCGTCGCTACTAGTGACGGCATCAGCCTCTCCTCTGTCGCTCAATCGAAGGTTGAAAGTCTTCTGCAAAAAATCATCCTCATGGGGCGTTTCGAACAGGCACCGCTTGACGAGATGCTCCGACTCCAAAAACTCTCCGAACCCTCCCTGAAAGATGCCGAGACCGTTTATATCAAGGTGAATGATGCCATGGGACAGGACGAAGTTGATGCGTGGTTAGTTCAGATATCCAATTCTGAATTAGGACTGAAGGCAGCCAGAACCTCGTTGAGATTGATGTCTGGGGGCCGCGAGGACAAACAGCTATATTCGGAGGATGTCATACAATCAGCATTGAATGTCTTCAAGAACGCCATGGATAATTGCATTGTTCCAATTGTGGAAATGCGTAGCTCTGGTACCTCGGTTTCGACATTCAAGCTCTTATCGAATGAGAAAAAGACTATCAATAACCTCTTGACTCAATGTCGACGAGTATTATCGCTTTTGACAGCTCTGGTGTCTAAAGTGGAGCTTTCAGAAACCGTTATCAATACTCTCGAATTCACCGCCTCCCAACTCATCTTTGTCGAAAATGCCCCTGTGGAGCGGGACTCAATTCTTGGCATCGCAAAGTTCGACAGTTTGCGAGTGGTGGCAATGGATGCTCTTGCGCAAATA
This sequence comes from Hymenoscyphus salicellus, assembly GCA_001414355.1. Lineage (NCBI taxonomy): Eukaryota > Fungi > Ascomycota > Leotiomycetes > Helotiales > Helotiaceae > Hymenoscyphus > Hymenoscyphus salicellus. Next base: position 4,699 of record LLCD01000421.1, read on the forward strand.
TTCCTCTGCAATCCAGCTCAACGCCAAGGGATCTTTGATGAAATTCTTACGTCGTTGGAAAAACTTCCTGTTACCAAGCAGAGTGCTCGTCAATTTAAGTTAGCCGAGGGTGGCAACATTCAACTTGTATCCGCCCTGATTATGCGCCTCGTCCAAACAAGTGCCAATAAGCCTGATGATGCAAAGGAGAAGCGAAGGCGTAAGGCTCTTGAGGTCTTGAACGGCGATGAGGAAAGCCAAACAGCTGCTAACCAGGGTGTCTCAAATTTCATAATCAAGTCGGAATCACGAGCAGAACAAGAAGTTGTCATTGCTGTCAACGAGCTTTCTAATCTGGTCTCACCGCTTCTCGAAACTGCTAAGCAGAACGCTATCTATGTTGTGACCTTCATTGTCACCAGAGCCATGAAGTCTACCAAGTCTGGAGATGCACCATATCGCAACTTGCTCGACTTGTTTGTCGAAGATTTTATCACATGTCTCAATTCGACCGATTGGCCCGCAGCAGAGCTCTTACTACGTCTGTTTCTTTTCAAGATGGTACAGCTCGCAGAAGGCGACAAAACACCAGCACCAGCTAAAAACATGGCTCTCGATCTTCTTGGCTTGATGGGTGCTGCTATTTCCGAACTCAATTCTCACGTCCGCAAAACTGCAAATGCTATAGACCCTGGAAATGAACTAGCTGTTTACTTGAGTAGATTGGCACACGCTTCGCTTGAGAAGAATGCCGCTTCCACAGATGTTGTGTCATTTGCTTGTGGGCCCTTCCGTGTATCACTTGAATACCTGGAGGAGCGATGTTCTTCAGAGCCTCAGCTCCAAGGTGCCATTGGTTTCTTCATGGCTAGGTGGGCCGAGAAGACAGTCTCCATATACGAAGATATCCCCGAAGACGACGATAGCTACCAACAAGTTGAGCGAGAGCATGGCAAGCTGGCCTATCGTCTCCGAAAGATGCTTACAGACAGTAGATGGTTGTCTACAGAATACAGTTTTGATGCTGTCAGCCAGCCTCATGCAAAGCTCGCATACTCTTTGACCTTGCTAAGCTCCCCATTCTGCGAATCTTTCAGTCGAGTTCTTACCATTCTATTGAACTCTATGACAAGCGAACAAGCAACCGTTCGGAGCAAGAGCTTGAAAAGTGTCAATCAAGTCCTGGACACGGATCCGACAATTCTCGACCGTGAACCAGCAGTAAAGCATTTGATATTAAGATGCTCCAATGACCTCTCGGTTCAAGTTCGAGATTCGGCTCTTACCCTTGTTGGAAAATGTATCAACTTACGACCAGCTTTCGAGGAGGAACTTATCCCGAGTATCTTGGCTCGCGTAAACGACAGTGGTGTTGGTGTCCGCAAGCGTGCGATGAAACTTTCCAAAGATATTTATCTCAGAAACCAGAAACGAGATATCAGAAGTCATATTGCCGACGCATTACTCCATCGAGTTAACGATTTGGATGAAGGTGTTCAAGAATTGGCTCGCCAAACAATTGAAGAAGTATGGATGTCTCCATTCTATCACTCTACTCAATCCAAAGATTCTTCGGCACAATTCAAGCTCGCCATGGCGGACCATGTTGCCCTAATGGTTCGAACAGTCCAACGGGGCACCGGTGTAGCATCAGTGCTTGATAAAGTATTGCAAAATATGTTATCTAGCGGCTCGAAATCTGCTGTGGCAAACTTTAGAGTTTGCAAAGCTCTTGTTGCCACCATGTTCGAAACCATCATCGATAATTCCTCAGACGGAAGCGATGCTCCCTCTGCTCGCGATGCGCTACAGGTCCTGATGATCTTCGCAAAATCGGATGCTAAGTTGTTCACACCCGAGCAGGTTCAATTGTTGCAGCCTTACATCGCCAATGTTGGGACCGGCGATGAAATGGCTATCTTCCGCTCGGTACTTGTTATATTCCGTCATGTTCTACCGCATCTTTCTAAAGCCTACCACCAGTTTCTTCTCAATGTGAGAAACAAACTGCTTCCTCAAATGGGGCGTGTACACAAAGCCTTTTTGGATGACTTGATTGCATGTTTGTGGATTATCAGCAATGTGCTTGACGACATTGTGAACTTGACATCTGCTACTTTGTCAAGTTTGCTGAACATTGACGCGATGAAAAAGCTGGACCTCAACGACCCAAAGAACCAGAAGGATGTATCAAAGATCGTTAGGTTGCTACCAATTGTTGGGACAATGGGGAAGCACTGTGACTTTGATCCTAAGCTTCAGGTCTTCAAACAAAAACTACCGGCATCAAAAGGAGAATCCGTTTCAAAATTAATGGTTGATGTTATGGTACCTTTCGGGTCGGACTCGCAACCGCTTGAGGTACGGAAGGTGGCACTAGAGGCTGTCGGGATGGTTTGCCAATCATGGCCCAAGAACTTCTCCTCCGCCAACATATACACTGCTTTCCAAGGTGCTTTCACAGAAAGAAATTCTACTCTTGAAACCATCATTTTGGCAGCCTTCAGAGACTTCCTCTTGCTTGAAGAGAAGCGATCAGAGGCTGGGAATGAAGGACTGCCTGGAACAGCAGGGGATCCAAAAGCAAAATTGGGCGTCATGGGAGGTAGTCAGGGTGATGGTATCGCGATTGGAATTGCACAGCGATTTCTTCCTGAAATTATCCGCCTTTCTCTGGACACGAAAGATGAGCAGGCCCTTCTTGCAACAGAAGTCGTAGCTAGCGTTGCTCGCCAGGGTCTTGTCCATCCTAAAGAATGCGGTTCGACACTCATCGCTCTCGAAACCTCGCCAAACCTCAAGATTGCGGAGCTAGCCTTCAAGGAGCATCGTGCTCTCCATGAGAAACACGAAACTATACTTGAAAAGGAGTATATGCGAGCAGTTCAGCGTGCATTTGACTACCAACGAGATGTTGTGAAGGACACGCACGGTGCAACCCTGGATCCATTTACGTCAAAACTTCACTTGATGATTGACGTCTTGAAGATCAGCAAGATCAAGAATCGCAAGAAGTTTTTCGAAACCCTCTGCTCACGGATTGATTTTGATCCGGCCAAGATCAAGCTTGAATCCATTGGAAATCAGTTGGATTTTTCGCTATTTATTGTAGAGAATTTGGCTTTCTTCGAGTATGCATCAGTGGACGAACTTCTTTCTACGATCAATTCAATGGAGAAGGTTGTAGCAGCTACTGGTACAGGAATAGCACATATGATCGAAACGGAAATTTTCCACGTCAGCTTGGAGGATCAACCAACTCAAGCAGATGAAAATGGCCAACAACAAGCAATCCAACGAGCCGTCAACAGCGATCGCCTTAAATTTCTGACTGGCACGTCAATGATGCTTTCGTGTCTTTGGGGAGCGCGAACCTTCCTGAGACGACTGTACGGCCTCACGACCCAACGCCGCGAAAGTAAGGGTAAACCCGCAGCAAAGGATCTGTCCAAAGCTCCCGTCAAGGTTCCCTTTGTGACTGGCGACAAGTTCTGGGATGAGACGGTTGCAACCATGAGCTCGATGGAGTCCGAGGAAACTCAGATGCAGCAATGCCGAAACTTCGTGCAGCTTTTGAATGTGGACCAAGACTTCAAGGTCGCTGCTGAAGGTGACGAAGAGGCTGAGCGGGGTAGACCAAGCACACCCAGCGAGGACGAAGATGAGGAAGCCCCTAGTACGCCTAATGGAAGTGGAAGAGGTCGGAAGAGAAAGTCAACTGGCACCCCGGGTGGACGTAAGAAGCGTGCACGTTCGTCTTCTGTTCCTAGGGGCCGTGGTCGTCGTAAGGGAAGTGTCAACAAGGGTCGAGGAAGTGTAGAGAAGGATGATGAGGATGGATGGAAATAAAGAGTACTTCTTCGTTGGCAAATCTTTTTGGAGGGCACTGGAGCGGTATTTGTGCTACGTATTTTTCTTTGCGAGTTACCATTGGTGTTTTAATCCACGAAAATAGGGATTTAGTGGGACAGACAGGCTTGCACACAGCACGACATGTATCATACTCTTTGCTATTTGGAATTTGGCGTCTGGCTCTCTTTTCAATGTTTGTGCGTACGATTTATTTATCTCTACGCGAACATTGAATGGAGGCTTTTTTGGCTTTTTTTTTTTGACAACCATAGATGGCTTGGTTTGTCAATGGCGTTCTTTTTGCAGAATACCCTGCTGGTTATGCGGGGGAATTGGGGTATCGAGGGATGGGGAGATAGATACCTCTTTGTATTTTTCACAGATGGCTGGCTATGGCATGTGGCATAGAGAATGGGAGCTAGGTTTGGCAAAACGTATTTACAAATTTGCTGGTGTGTAACATCAAATCATAAGATATTCATAATACTTGACCGCTTTATATATATTTCTGCTTCTTCTTGTGCGTGTCTTTAGTTTTGAGAGAGATTCTTTTGCTTTGGTTGGATTTATTTAACGACTCACGAGTACCTTCACTATTTATTTTTATACTTGAGGTCGGTACTCTTGAGGTTGTACTTTTCTATTTTATATTGAATTATTAAAGCTTAGTCACATCGTAGTTGATGTTTGATGTTGATATCTAGTACGCTCTTATTCACTAATTATAGAATCGGCTAATTATATTACTGCTTTACAATGATTAAAAGCGGATTTCTGAAGTTATAGAGAATTAAATAGATATTTGTTATATCTAGTGAGTTGAATTATCTGAATAAGTTGTTTAACAATATTTAGAGTAATTAAGTTGAGTAAATAAAGTTCTCAGTCATTTTATCTTTCCTTAAAATGGTTGACCTATTTTGGGACTCGAATAAATTGATTCAGATGAACTTGGCTTCCCCATACTTCCCGGGAAAATGTTAGAATCAGGTCATTATTGGAGATGATGAGGGGGACGAAGCAGAGGTTGAGATTGAGGTTTTTGTAATTGTATTCTGACCCTTGCTTTAATACATTTTTGTTGAGATGGCCCCCTTCCTTTTTTTATACACATTTACTCTCAAGGAAATAATTATCGATTTCTACACAAGTGGGAAAGAGCAGAACATCTCACATTGACCAAGAAGCGGTGAAACATTTTTTCTTTTCAACATGATCGTCGACATTATCGGGTAGCGACGGCACTCTCCCAAGATAGACTTTGACACAACAGCTATTCTTAGAACTTGTTCTTGTCGATCTGACCCCAGAATAGAGTTGTTTTAGAAGAGCTTCTTTTTTTGCGCTTAGAGGAAACATCCCGACAAATTCCATGATTGATAGACATCTAGGGTGGGAAGCTCCCAGTCTCAGGTTGTGGCGCATCCCCACATGCGGATGCGGGTGGTGCACGTGATGTATCTTCTCAAACTTGCTCAAGTTAATCGGCTTTGAGACTAGAGAGGGATGTATCTTTTGAAGTATTTTATTACTACTTCTAGAATTTTCTCTGAAGGCTTTCAAAGTTTTCACAGAGGAATTCAGAACTCCCATTGTGTTTTGAGTTGTGTATATCACGTGATAATACCAACGCCACTAACCTGGTTGAAAAATCTTTCTGTTTCACGATTTCCCCGAAACATAACATTGGCTCTACGATTATTCAGGGGAGGGGGAGGATAGTAGTTTCATGCTCCCCAAACTTCAGACGCCGTTACGAACCGCCCAGTCTCTTGAAGAGACGATCGGAACTCCCGCCATCACTTCCACCCTCTTGGATCGCATCAAATTCAGACGATGAAGGGAGTCGCAAAGACTTGCCTTGTATCAAAACCATGTAGCGATCTTCATCTCCGAAGGCTGAAATCCACTGCCGCCCGGACGTCAATCTGATTATCCCTTGTTCAGTTCCCCGCCAAACGTCGCAATGTGGACTGCTCCTCTTCTTTCCCATCCATTGGGAAAGCTTGCCGCGCGAAGATTGGAAAAGCGAGTTTGAGGCCTGCTGGGGGTACGTGTCTATCCTCGTCAGGAGCATTTTCGCATCTCCCCCGACCACCATCTTCAACCCAATCCAGAAGCATCGGAGGTTGTGAGCGAATTTGAAAGCCTCACTCGAGGGCGACATGCTAAACTCGCCGCTAATCGTTCTATCTGAGTCAACATCCAAACGACTATGAAATGCTGGAACCGCTGTCACGGCTCTTCACAACGTGATCTCGGTTCTTGAGAGAGTTTGAATATTCCTCCGGTACCTGGACTTAAACCAGATTAAACGAGGCTTAACTTAAGCTTAAGAGGCTAACGTCACCACAGCAAATGAAAAACCTTCTTTTGTGTCTTGGCTTTCCCCAGAACAAAAGAGCGCCCTTCCATTTCCAATATCAGCAAATACCAAGTGTCCACTCTCTGGGTGGCATAAAACTTTTGGCAAACTTGATGCCTCAGGCGTTAACTGTTAACTCGCTGAGCATCACTTGGGCAAACGCAAGTCACTTCTCGTCATCGAACTCAATTTTTGAACTTTCTTCAAGATTTCAACACCAAGTGGATGTTGTAAATGCCAGGCTGTAGTCAGTCCCTTTCAACCCCAAAATTCATCCACCCAATTCGTTTCTCTACACGTGCGCTGCATGGTAGCCCAGATCCTTACACAACGTGGATCGGAGGTCTTGGTCAAGCGACTTGGCCAAAACATTGATCCCACTTTCTTGTGCCTCTTGAAATTCTGCCATCGCATGGAAATGATACCATGAGTTCCAGCCAAGCCAACTAATTATAGTTGCCGAAATTTTCAACCATATGTATGGGGCAGTTCTTTAGACCCTCCAACCTGGGTTCTTCTGATTTTGCTGCGAAGTTCTTTCCAAACAACATTCTTTACTTTTCTCTTCACAGCCTTGCAAAGGTTTTAAATTTTTGGCCCCGGTGGTCCTTCTTCAAGCTTTTCCCGTTGAAGCTGGTTTCCGGATAGAAGAGCCTTAGTTATAATGTCTGAACGATCATGCCCGATGTCTGGTTCTGTTGGAGGAGGTGTATGTCCAGCAGGAGGTGCCAAAGGAGAACGAACAGGTCCTCGAGGATGCAATTTTGCAAGTTTTTCACAGCCCGGAGACCTTCGAGCCGCATTCGATGTAAGTAATTCATGAGCGTTCTTGGTGCAGTTACTGACAACTATTAGATACCCGCTGGTGTAGACCCAGATCTGTTCTTGCGTCAAAGGTTCATCAAATTGTTGCATCGATGAAACATTCTCTAACTGTAAATAGGGAACGACAAGCTATAAATGAGATGTTATATTCTAACATTCCAGCTATGCGCAACATCAAAGAACAACAAAATACACAAGGTGTCAAGTCACTAGATACCCTCAACGTAAACGAGCAAGACCTTCTTGCCGTCGCCCTCGGTGCCCCTGCACGACAAGTCCTACTTAGAGCGGAGGAAGTAGGTCCTAGGACGGGGTGGAGAGATGGATATCTCAGTACAGAATATGGATTCGTACCACCAGATGCGGATGAAGCCGCCGGTGCTCTCGCGAGATCGCCAGGAAGAGTGTGGTCAGATCTATGTGAAAGAATGCCAGGTTGTGTGGCAAGAGGAAGAGTCCGGGAGTCAGTTGCCGCACTTGCAATTATTCCAGGGACAGCAGATATCATTCCGGACAAAGCCCTTTGGGCAGCTCTGGTTTCCCTCGGCATGTTATGTTCCATCTATCGATACGAGGAGAAGCACGACGGTAGCGAAGGCATCAACGTTACATCAAAAGCACCAAAGATGGACGTTGAGATGAGCGACGAGCTTGGAGATGAAGTAAAAGGGATCCCAAAGAGTATAGGTCTTCCATATTACCAGATATGTAAACGTATGGGTCGCTCGATACCCCATCTCACCTTCTTCGATCAATCTTCGTACAATCTTAAGGTCCGAGATCCTACCTCAACCTACCCATATGTAGGCAGATTCGACAACACAGATTTGAGATGGCCAATGTTCGGAGACAACTCGGAGATTGCTTTCTTGAAAGGATGCGCAGACACATCTGCTTCATTCCAAAGAGGGCCAGCAGCCATTGCAAGCTGTCAAGAGAACGTTATGTCCAGAAACAACGACGGCCTGCTCCGCAGTCTTATTGAACTTAAAGAGGTTCTTGAGAGGATGCCAAACGCTTTCCATACCATCAGTTTGAATCCAAAATCCGGCGACAATTATATTTCCCCAGCCGAATGGGTGCGTTGGGCCAAATTCTCTGCGCCACTTTCGAAGAGATGCCCTGCCACATCTGGTTTGCAATTCCCTCCTTATCTAGTTATGGATGCATTCTTGGGCCGAAAGAAGTATGATTCCTTCCTTGGCTTGGAAGGTGTGCATTTACGTGCTTGGCTTCCATCCAACTGGAGAGCTTTCATCGCCGCAATCGAATATCACTACAGCATTCCCGAATATGTAGCCAAGTCTGGGGACCCAAGACTTATGGGTGCACTGGATGGAATCGTCGAAGCTTATGCTGGCGAGCGTGGTTTCATGGGAACACATAGATATAAGGTGTTTGGTTTGTTGGAGGTTGCTGGAAAGACTGGTAGAACAGAAACAAACGGTGCTTCCGGCGCCGCAGATGCGAGTCGTCCATGGGAGGAAACGCATAGTCAATTTTCCGAATCGATGAAAGAGCGTCTCGAGCCATTCCGTGGCAATCTGGGCATCGAACCCAACCAGATGCGAGGGACCTTCCTCGAGTGTCGGTACAAGTCCAGAGTGATCAACAGATCGTTTGTTGATTCCGACCCCACCAGAACAATTGCTTCAGTCACCCTTGACATCCAAGAGACCGGTATCACATTTATGCCTGGTGATAGACTCGCGATACTTCCACTTAACTCTTGGTTGGAGTGTGCCAAGGTTGCATCGGCTTTGGGGATTGATGATATGTTAGATCATCCCGTTGCATTGGATAGAGAATGGTCGAGGTTCGCAGCTCATCTTGGCTTAGTTTCCAGAATACCTACACCCAAACTCACAGTCTCTGACATCTTACGCCGAGGCCATTTGGCACCGCTCAACCAAGACCTTGTTATGAAGCTTCATTCGATGCTTCGCGCGTCTTCCAACACGGTTCTCCAAGTGCTAGCAACCGAAGAATGGCCAGTCAGGGGTACTCTTGGTGACCTTCTCCAAGCAGCAGTTGCTGAAACATCAACACATATCTGGGATCAAGCTTTTGATCTTTCCGGAAACCTCTCATGGCTTTCTGAATTGATTCCAATGGAAGTACCAAGAACTTATAGTATTTCCAATTATCCCGACGAAATGCTCCCAGCCACGGTTGATCTTACCGTATCAAGATCCGACTATAACCTTTGCTCTACTTTCTCTGGTCCCTCAACTGTTGTTCGACATGGTGTTTCCAGTTCTTTCCTCAACCCTGCATTGTCTCCAAACGGTGAAACAATCGGATTGGAAGATGATGAGGACGTCTTGATTGGTGTCTCCCGACCATTGGCTTTCCAGATGCCAATTGATGATGCAGCTCCATGTGCATTTTTCGCTGGTGGAAGTGGAATTGCGCCCTTCCGAAGCTTTTGGCAAGCACGAGCCGGTCGATCTGTTGGTAAGAACATGTTGTTCTTGGGTGTACAATCCCGAGAGAAGTTTTGTTACGAGAGAGAGCTTAGGGAATACGTCAATGCCGGATTTCTCGAGGTATATACCGCATTTTCCCGTGATTCGAGGGGACTAGTGTATGACCGCCGCCATAAAGATTTGATCGAGAAGGAAATCACGCCAAGATATATCGATGCTCTCATTGTCGAGCAAGGAGGCATGGTCTGCGATTTAGTAATGTCCAAGAAGCAAGGTGGTCTTGGAGGTAACCTATACGTTTGTGGATCACTCTCTGTTTTCGACTCGGTTATGTCTGGTATCCGAAAGGCCATTTACAACCACCGTACGGCTTCAATGGAATCTACCGACGAGATCCTCAATGCTGCATTTGCTGAGCGACGTTTCATGTTGGATGTTTTCATGACTCCAAAACCTTTGTACGTACCTCTACTTCTCCATCTACCTACCTAAAACTAATATGTTGACAATCTAGGCCTTGCAATATTCCAACCATCTCGCTTTCCGAACTGGCTTTACATACTGGTCATCTCCCAGATAGCCGTCTATGGATCGCAGTGCACGGAAGTGTTTACGATGTCACCGACTTCTGCTCAATGCATCCAGGTGGTATAAATATTATCAAGAGCAACGCTGGTGGTGACTGCTCGAAGAGTTTTGACTTGCTAGCCCACACTAATAACCCAGAAGTCAACAGTCTTCTCAACAAGTATTTTATTGGTAAATTGACTCCAAAGCCCGAGTTTCACCACTCGGAGGAAATCAGTATGCTCTATGATCTTTGGTCTGAATACTTGAAGTCCGCCGTTGAAACTCTTGTCGCTCATCAATTCGAGGTACACGAATTCATGGAATCATCCAACCTTTGGTTTCAGGGCAGTCTGTTCAATATGGGAGGAGTTCGAAGATTCTACCACCATCAATCACGACTTCTTCAAGGAGGGTTCTCAGCTCTATTCGGTGCCAAACTGCAAGAGCTCTACCTCAAGTTATCTTTCACACTCGCCAATTCCGCCTCCAACTCCAACCCTAGCCATCTTCCTGACGTGCTTGGGATAATCGCTCGTGCAAAAAGCTCTCCTGATGCTATGGCTACCTCGAATGAAGTATCACAAATCGGACAATTCACTTGCGACAGTGAAGCTGCACGTTTCCACGAGAGGGGTATTGTCGACTATGCCAAGAATTCTGTCCAACTCAATATGGAACTTCTCGAGGGAATTCGGGAAGAGGCCGGCCGTGGAATGGACGCATTTGACACTGTCATGGAGCTTGATGCGCCATCAGAGACCCAACGAATCTACTACCTGTCAACCTTCCTACTGAAGGTTATCGAGAGAATGACAATGAGACTGGAAGGCTTCTATTCTAAGCTTGCTCAGCACTCCGTCTATCACCCAGAAATGGAACAAAACCCCGCCAGAAGTCGATGGAATCTACTCCGCCGCAGAATTCGCGACGGTTCTTTCTTTGTCATGACACAAGAATTCAACATCGGGGCCAAGTCAGCGTCAGGTTCTCATAGAGGCCAAACAGCCGGTGTTGATTTTGACCAAGTTATCAATCAAATCCAACATAGCATTGACAGAGCACCAGCAACCATGCCACGCGCGGCTGATCTCACAGAACAGCATGTTGCCCGTGGAAGAGCTACACAGAACAAGAACCTGTCTGCCTACGAGTCTCATCAAACCGGAGCGGCCGTCAAGAACATGTCCACCTTCTTGACCAACAATATGAAGTCAATCCGAAGGCTCAGCAAGATGCCAACAGCAGGATTCAGCTTTGAGCAAGTCATGACTGCATATGGTCAGCCAGGAGCGCAACAATTTCAATTTCCTAACCCTCCAACCCCTCCTTTGAGCAGAAACGCAAGTCGCTCCCCATCAGCCACCCGAGACCCAAACCATCCATTCGAACGGTCACGATCCCTTCTTCGTGGTCGCGCCTCGTCAGCAAACGATATGTCTATGCCACCTCTCCGGCAACGTAGTTTATCAAACCTCCCATCGCCACCCATGTCCGCATCCGAAGCATTGCCCTCCATGCTCAGCAAAATGAATCGACGTAAAAAGCCCGGTTCTGTACCAGCGTCACCTGCCATGATTCCCGAGGAGCGATTCAAACCTATGATTCATCCTACCAAGAGCTCAAGAACTTCCATGGCTTCGAATCAGGGGGCGGGACACATGAGAGGACCGTCTATGACTGGTTCATTGCGAAATTTCATGTTGCAAGAAAATAGACCTACGCCTACGTTTTAGGGAGTTTGATATTTTTTATACCCTAGCATTTCATTTTGCTTGTAAACAGATTTGGTTATCTGGAAAAACAATTGATTGGGAGGTTTTTTGGGGGTGCATACATTGGGTGGTGTTTTGATGAAGATCATCTTGTATTATAACTTTACATTCGTTTATACTGGATAAAATATTTGGGCATTTAGTTCCCATTTATAATTTTCTCTTTGTCTTATCTTATGTGTGAAGTCAAAGTCGTCCTCGGCTTCAAGTATCGTCGAGAAGAGATCGCGGCAAGAGGGAAGAAACGACCTCAGTCCTGTCTGAACGACGAGTCTTTTTTCCCCTGCCATGACCCTCAAGCCACTTGATCCGACGAGCTGTCCACCTTTGCGCCGTCACGGGTTGCATCGGCAACTTGGGACGAGGTGTTTGGATTGAGGAGGGAAGGCACGACTTGAAGACCGCATCCCAACCCGGACTAGCCCCAAGTATAAGCCCCCTCAGAGATGCACATTCGGCCTTGATAAAGTGTGTCGAATGTTTAACATAAAAGATTTTTGATCATCAAAACAGTATCGAGGGGGGTGGAGGTTTGCGTCCTGAACTTCTATACTGTCAACCGTAGTTACTAGGCGAAAAACAGCAACAGTCAATGGACACATCTCGCTCTTCCACACAGTGACGATGACGACCGGGCTCCGAATGAAGCTGGTTGTACAAGGTATGCTAGCAAGGCATCCACGTTCCGTCTTGATTCCTTAGGGGTCAATAGACGCGCATCATCCTTCCTTCAAGTCTCATCGGCGACTCAGTTTCGAGTTGAGTATAGTTTGATTTTGATATGGTGTCCGATTGGTGGTATACCAACCATGCTGATGTGAGAACCTGCCTTAAAACATGCATCATCACGGGATATGGACTAAGCGATTGAAGTGCGATTCGAACGCTTCTTTCTTCTAGTAAAACCACTTAGTGCTCTCCTACAAGGCTGACTTCTGGGCCAATGAAACTCAAGTCGTCTATGTACGTTCGTGGCCATATTCTATAGCGGAGTTCCGTACCTTCAATTAGTAAACTTTTCCCGACAACCTGGTCCACTTCTTTCCTACAATATGGTCCTTTCGAACGTGAGACACATTGTTCTGGATATCGAATGATGGCTTCTACGAACCTCACATCGCCAGATTCCAAACAAGCTCTCCTCAACGGGCCCGCGTTGGCTCCTCCCATGGATGCAGAGCCTAATTTCAATCACCCACCTGGTTTCTAAACTACGATACGTGAAATTTAGATTTTCTTCATTATACTTTCTACTCTTGCGATGTCCATACGTCTGTATACGAGGATCAGAATTTACCGTAAAGTTAACTTAGAAGATTGTATGTTCATTTTCTTCTCAATTGCTTTCGGGAAAACGCTAAATGCATCATAGATGTCGCTGTACTCGGTTGGGTTTATAATCCCCACCAGTCTTGTTGTTTATTCGATTTACTTACTCTGCTAGATGGGATACTTGGGGCTTCTGATAATAAGTGTGCGAGGTTTGAATGCCTCTGCTGGGATACATCAATGGGATCTACAAGCAAAATGGATGGGAAATTTTCAGCAAGTACGCTCATTCTCATGCCAATTCTTTACACTTCATGGTTATTGATTTATTCCAGTATCTCCACATTAGCGTGATAACTTACGGAATCGACATGTTCATCATCAAACTCTCCATCCTTCTCCAATACGTCACGGTCTTCTCACCCACGAAAAAAGACACCTTCTTCTGGACCTGCTACATTATCATTGGGATTGATTTCGTCACCTACGCAACATTCGTTTTACTTGAGATCATCCCTTGCAAAGTAACAGAGAAGAAATATGATCTGAACGAGGGACTTTCTCAGAATAGCAGGTGTATGGACTTTCGAGTAGTTAATCTTGCCACGGGGGCTGTGAATACTCTTTCTCATATCGTCATATTGTTGCTTCCACAGGCGATAATTTGGAGACTGAAGATGAAGTTTAGTAAAAGACTAGGAGTATCACTAGTTTTTGCTGTAGCTCTACTGTAGGTCAGCCCTTATATTGTTATCGGAAAAAGACAACTTACATAAATTCAGTGCGTGCGTTGCAATGATAGTCAGGCTTTACTACATCATCGCTCTTGAAAGAACGTCCGATATCACATGGTATATTGGTTTGAATCTCGTCTTGATTTATCCAGAGATTGGATTCGGTATTGTGACTAGTTGTCTACCTTCGTTCCCCAAGTTCTTCCGAACCCTTTTCGAGAAACCCGCGACATCTGTCGGTTTCACTAAAACTGCAACACCACGTTCTAGAAGTTTTCGCAGACAAGAACGTTCAGCGAAGCATCCGCATTCGGAGAGTGTGGATCAACTTACGGACACCCTCGAGATGCAGACTCCCTCAAGGGGCAGAAGTGAGGAAGATACATTTGGGGAGGTTGATCTTTTGGGTTCTGGAAATTCGAGGTAGAAGACCTGAATTTGAAATAAAGATGAAAATCGCGAAATTTTTGTTGGTGGTGCGAACGAGGATTTATGAACGAAAAGATGGTTAGGAAGAACAAAGAACTCTGCAGCTTGAATATTCAGCAATTCCTACCAAAGTGATTCTCCACATGGTTTGTCCAAAAGCACATACTTTGAGGTAATTACCCATCTTTTCTCCATTCCCCACAAAATAATTCAAAGAGATAACTCACCTGATCAAGCCAGAACCCTGTTTTTTCCAATTTCCATTCTTATGCTCAGCCCACACTTTAGTTTTACACCAAATCTTAATATAACCGGCAGGTAACAAGTGCTGCTTGAGGGTAATTGCTGGGAGGTACTGGATCCGGGGCCAGGCGTATGTATACTGG
>LLCD01000422.1:0-19287 GCA_001414355.1 Hymenoscyphus salicellus
GGAGCATCATCATCCGGTGCCTCATCAACTTGCATATGCTCGTTCTGTAGATAGGCCCTAACCTGACCCGGTCGCTGGTCCACCAATTAGCCATAATATGTTGAGTTAAAGTTAATGGAAGCCAGTCTTATCTGAACTTACCAAAACCAAACTGTAACGGCCACACATCTTGAGCGCTGTGTTACATATTTCGGGGTCAAATTGAGAGAAAGGAAGTCCTGTCGCGAAACGGCGTCATAATGAGTGGACCTTTGTGGCGCGTAGTCACCTGATACCTTAGGCCTTCACCTCGATTGGACTAGCGCATAAGCTTATCATGATGGCTTGGCACTGAAATATTTCTGCTCCCCAAAATTATTTTCCGCCGAGCTTGCGACCTTTCTGAAGGAAGACCACCAACCCCACTACCCCCCAAACACAACCAAGATGGATTCAATCGATTTACAGAGCAAGAAGCGAAAGAGAAAGCACGGTGGCTCCAAAGCTGCAAAAGTCGATACGCCAATTGTCGCCGACGAACCAGAAATTACCGTCACATCCAAGAAGTCCTCAAAGAAGGAAGGAAAGTCTTCCAAGAAATCCAAGAAGGTTCACGAATCGGACGATGAGGAGGAAACTTTTGAGGATGATGTGCCAGAAGATGTAGAGGAGGAAGAGCACTCGGGTGAAGAGAAGGTCATTGAAGAGGTCGCAGAAGAGGACGAGGAAGATAATGGAGGGGAAGACTTGGCCGAAGGACCAGTTCCAGGCGCTGGAGCCCTTTCGTTGCCAAGTACCGGAGAAGAGGCACGAAAGTTCTCTGAATTGAAGCTGTCAGACAAAACCATGAAAGCTCTGGTGGAGGACATGAAGTTTGAGACCATGACCGAGATCCAACGGAGGGGTATTCCACCATTACTCGCAGGTCGCGATGTCCTCGGAGCTGCGAAAACTGGATCTGGAAAGACACTTGCCTTTTTGATTCCCGCCATTGAGATGTTGAGCGCATTAAGATTCAAACCTCGAAACGGAACTGGTGTTATTGTCGTTTCGCCTACCAGAGAATTGGCTTTGCAGATTTTCGGTGTTGCTCGGGAGCTTATGGCGCACCACTCGCAGACATATGGAATTGTTATTGGAGGAGCGAATCGAAGAGCTGAGGCAGAGAAGCTTGCAAAGGGTGTCAATTTAATTATTGCCACTCCCGGACGATTACTCGATCACCTACAGAACACCCAAGGATTCGTTTTCAAGAATCTCAAGGCCTTGGTTATCGATGAAGCAGACAGAATTTTGGAAATTGGATTCGAAGATGAGATGAGACAAATTGTCAAGATATTACCCAAGGACGAGAGACAAACCATGCTCTTCTCAGCCACACAAACCACCAAAGTCGAGGATTTGGCCAGAATATCCCTAAGGCCTGGACCGTTATACATCAATGTCGATCATCAAAAGGAGCACAGTACTGTTGAGGGTCTCGAGCAAGGTTACGTCGTATGCGATTCTGACAAACGATTTCTGTTACTCTTTTCTTTCCTTAAGCGCAACATTAAGAAGAAGATTATTGTCTTCCTCTCTAGTTGTGCCTGTGTAAAATATCACGCCGAACTCCTTAATTATATCGACCTGCCAGTCTTGGATCTCCATGGCAAACAAAAACAACAAAAGCGCACAAACACATTTTTCGAGTTCTGTAATGCAAAGCAGGGGACTTTGATCTGTACTGATGTTGCTGCAAGAGGGTTAGATGTAAGTTATTGCACTATTTGAATACTCGGAATGATACTAATAAACATCTAGATCCCAGATGTCGATTGGATTCTCCAAGTCGACCCTCCTGATGATCCACGAGACTATATTCATCGTGTAGGTCGTACAGCAAGAGGTTCAAACGGAAAAGGTCGATCCCTCCTATTCCTCCAACCTAGTGAAATCGGTTTCCTAGCACACCTCAAGACAGCCCGTGTTCCAGTGGTCGAATTCGACTTCCCAGCCAAGAAGATCGTCAACGTTCAATCACAACTCGAGAAACTCATTTCACAAAACTATTATCTCAACAAGAGTGCAAAGGATGGCTACAAGAGTTATTTGCAGGCGTATGCAAGCCACAGTCTGCGAACCATTTTCGATGTCCATAAATTGGATCTTGTAAAGGTCGCAAAAGGTTTTGGCTTCACCGCTCCTCCAAGAATTGATTTGGCATTGGGTGCTAGTATGAGTAGGGATAAGAAAACTCCAGGTAGAAGGCCGTACGGAAGTCAGCCTCAACAAGGTGGCAGCTTCAAGAAGAGAGGCACATAGTCAATGAAGATAAAGTTGCACGTTGTAATTTCGAGGCCTTGGAGTGGATACTCGATTTCATGCAGGTTATTGGTTCCGTCGTAGTGGGTCGCGAGATACATGCTGCTTACGTTCGTTCGTTTGGCGGTGTCGAAATGAATGCAGAATATACCCCAGGAAGCACAAAACTGTGCCTCTGTTCTGTGCGATTCGAGCTTGGGAGTGGGTCTTGTACAGAGGGAGAAGGATGACCACTGGTGGAAAGCAAAAAGTATTGAGGGACTTGTATTTACGGCGCAGTGGGGCGGCGTATTTGGAATGTTACTTATTTATTTACTTAAGACCTCTATGAAAGTATAAGAACAACCTCCTGTATCCCAATTTTCTCTTTTCAAACCCACACACTTTTCTCTACTCCCCTCGCTCTCGATCAAATCAAATCAGTTAAAAATCAAATATGTTTTCCAAACTCACAGTCGTTGCCCTCGCCGGCCTCCTCAGTGTTGTCGCTGCCGTCCCAGTTGGCGGAAGCGCATTACCTTCTACGCTTATCATCTCAGTAATCGACGCAACTGGTGCTGTCCTCGGAACATTGAACGGCTATGGAAACTTCTCCTCTCCCGGACCAAGCTATCCATTCCGCACTACTACACTTGCGGATGGATATGCGAACTTGAGAGCTTATGGTACTTGTTCCGCCGATGGTGTTTTGGCTTGTGGAATTGACAATGCCGTTACTCCTGGGAAAGTCTATGTAAGTTTAATTCTTTTTGGTGTTGGAGGGTCAAAAATGGGACGAGACTAATGAGTTGACAGCAACTTGGAGGAAATGTCGTCTTAGATGGTACGGATGGGTTGTGGAGTGTGGATGCTGCTAATGATGCCGCTGGGGGACTTAACCCATTTGGTCTTAAATATGGGATTCCGGTTCATGTTGGGGGAACTACTGCTGCTATTCCGGTTACACTTTCAGTTCATGCTGCTCAGGGGTAGATTGTTTGTGCTGTGGAGTTTAAAATTTGATTTTTGTTGTGGTTGAATTGTTGATGAGAATTCCGTGACTTGTGTTTTTGCTCATGATTTTGACATGGCGCCTTCTTTGCAAGCGTTGTTTTCCCAGTTCGAGTACTTTCACTTCTCCAATAAAATGTACAATGAACAAAACAATATGTGGCGCACTATACCCTCAATCATTTCAAATCCAACTAACTACACCTAAACGACCACGCCACATCATTTCAATCCTCACTCTATACCGCTTTTCTGTCTACAGATTTAAATGCTACATCAAGTAAACAATTCGTTACTCCACAAATCAAAATCCAAGCTTCAGCGTCTTCTTATCTCGTATACGATGACACTGTGCCTCAAGTGTACAGCGGCCCCTGCCAAATCGAAAAATAAGGATCCTGCAGGATTAACAAGTACCATTAAGTAGATAATGTAATTTATGCATAAATAGAGCTTACTATATTGGTGTAATGAGCAATGGATTGTTTATGGTTGGTGGCTAGTTTTTCCACCTATGGAGAGGGCGAGGGGTCTCGCTTATTATTCATTGATTTGGATGGGGTTTTTATAAAGTACAGAGGTCCGAAAGATACTTTTGTAAGAGCAGAGGGGGTGGGGAAGAGGGTAAAGTTATTTATTTGATTGATTATGTCATATCAGAAAATTATTTTGTCTTCATTAGAGCTCAGAACGATAATGGAGCCTGTCCTGCGATGGACATTAAAAGTTGCAGTAAAGAGGTTGTACCAGGCTCTCGTTGTTTCACAAATAAACATGTCGGTACATAATCCTGGTGATTAGCACCTGGCATTATGTCCTAGTGGATCCACGTGCTTGAGTTCACGTGAGTGGCTTACTGCTCAGATACTTAAGCTTGTAGGATGTCACTTCACTCTCTCTTTCCTCTTCATGCAATAAGATATAGGAATACAACCACTTGTTGCATCACACTTTACGACCACCAAGTCATACCAACAAAACCATTATAAGCAATTAAAACACTTTAGAGCTATTAATCTAGGTAGTTGGAATAATTAACTTTAATTACCCTATAAAATTGGACTAACGAGCTATGTAAACAGGTACGCCACTTTTCATAAAGAGTGGCAAAACTAAACAACTAAAGCCCGATCAATTCTAAAGCAGAGTATTAACCTATTATATTCTCTCTAGCGAAATAGAAGATACCCAGACGCCAAGATTCAACTCCTGTCAAATCTACTCAAAGAACCCAAAAACCTTAAACTCAATACTCTCCCTTGGCGGGAAACTAGCATACCTCTCATCCACAAACGCCGAATGGATAAGATTCATATCCCCCTCCTTCTCCCTATCCAACTGCTTAAAGATAATCGGTTCATCAGGTTTCTGCCCACTCAAATAAAGCCACTCATGTCTCTCACTGAAAACTGGGACACCAAACTCCATGATCGCGCTTTCGCTGTCCCTGCTATCTTTAACAATATTTGGAACTGATCGGTCTTTGAAGATATCCTGAGCTGGATTGGTGGAACGCCAGTCACAGACTGCTAGTGGGTCTCGGAGTATGGGTTTGATGGGACGCCAGACGTTGACGACGATATACCGTAGGTTTAGGAGGCGTTGGATTTCGGCTTCATCTGTGACGACTCGGCGAAAGAGGGAGGGAGCTGAGGCGTGGGTTAAGTCTGTATGGACGCCGTGGGAGGGGGAGTTGGCTGTGCTCATTCGAGTGCCTTCTTCGTTTCCCGTGAAGCGGGTTCGGTCAACGTAGACTACCGTTTTTGTTGCTCCAGTGCTGATTTGATTTCAGTAAAGTGGAAGATATGGAAGTTGGATTGGTTGTTGGCTTACATCTTCTTTACCAAATCTTCTGTCGCGGGTTGAACTATTTCTTCTATTTGTTTCCGATCACTCCAGTTTGTAACATCTTCTATGGAGTGGTTGAGGTATTGGAAACCGTGGACGTTCAGCGTGAAGTTCTTCTCTTTGCCTCTGATGTCTTTGATGAGTACATTTTCAGGCTTGGCCAGATCTTTACTTTGATCTTCGATAGGTAGGAGGTCGCGCCGGATTCGATAATTGAGAATTGTTGAGACGTCCTGGTTTGTTGCTGAGAATGATTTGGACGGTGGGATGGAATTGCTTAAAAGGGTGGTTGCTGATGGTGCCATGATGAGTGATGCTTTGGTTTCGAAGACGGTCTATTTGGGAAGTGTTCTTTATAATGGTACTTGGAAGTTGTTGAGAATTAAAGGGATAGAAATATAAAGGCAGATAAATGTGTTAGAAAGTCGTTCGGGGGCCTTGGGTCTATATCCTTTCCAAATGGTAATTCAAGCACGTCGCTAAGAATTCGAGCATTATATCAACCTGGCAGCTACATAATAATCCGAGTCGGGCTTCACGATCGTATCGATCTCCGGCGTCTCAAGAACGGGAATCGTCATGAGTGATAGTGTTTCGTCTAACACCTCGGTTGGGATGATACCTGCTGAATGGATAAATTATGCCATGTAAAGAACTCGAACCAGGGATGGTATTTTGACTACCTGTCAGACAGCATCATTTCTGCCATCCGAATAAGTACGAGCTACGAGTACAGTGCAATCAGTGGATTTCTCGCATTCAATGCGATGCTTAATTGGTACCGGTCCGATACCCAGAGCCAAGAATCACACCGCTCGTCAGGCAGATTTGGACGCTGGCGATAATCTCCTGGCCCTAGTTGTATTTCATAGGGCTGGAAAGTGAAACGACAGTCTTGGAGAATTGAAAAAGGGGGTTTGGATATTCGGATCGATCCACTTGATATCGTGAACGTCTGCCGATTGTGGTAAATTGGACAACCATATTTCGTATATTTTCAAAGAAATTAGATATTTCACTATATTATAATTATACCATTAAAGAACAACACAATGGTTCACCGGTACATTCGGATGAGAATATTGTATCTTTAAATCGGGAAAAGTGTGATTCAATTGCGTATCGGACCGAGTCCGAACCAGCCCTCATTGAGTTTCTAGAACACTTCCTCCATGTTGAAACAGATCTGCCCAAATTATACGGCACTTGCCATACGAACAATCCTTGGAGATTCTCTGATCTTCAGCCTTTGAATAATTGATCCCCATCGCACTGCTTGAATCTCTCCACTCGTCATCTCTTGCGTGTCAATCAGGCTCCCTCTACGGTCTAAGCTTCGAAGTCAAAAATGACTTCTGGGTCAGAAGATTCTCACTTTGCAACTCGGACCGTAAGAGCGAGAAATTTAAGCAAAAAGGTAAGTGTGAATTTGGTGGTTGGTGTTGAATTCAGCTGATGGTTTTATATCTTGAGTTGTTGTCCCACAACCTACGACATACCAAGCAACGATACACCTCCACAATAGCTTGTTCATACAACAAAAGCCCAGAAAACTTTAATAAACAAACCTCTACCTCGAGAACGAAGGAAAAAAAAGAGCCAAGATGAATTTCAAGTTCATAATGAGTGCTTCGGTTCCATTCGGCATGGCGTTTGGGACCTTTTGCATGCTTCTTATGATTGCGATGGCAGGACTTGTCGGTGAATTCATGGGCCCGGTCTGGAAGATAAATCTCAAGGAGCTCAGCATCCCATATTCGGACTTCAATACCCTCACAAATATCAACTTGACGGATACCAGCGAGATTACCGGAGCCGACCTTGGACTATCGGAGAAATATTCCTTTTTTCTTTTCAACTTCGCATCGAACGACAATGGGAAGAACGACTTCTCCAGCACGAAACTCGACTACGTCAAGAAGCTCAAAGTGAACAACATCACCGTTGATGGGGTATCCAGCCCGCTTCCCAAAGCTCTCAAGGATATAAAATCGGGCTTCCGGGACAAGATCAGATATGGACAAATGATCTTCATGGCCGCAATCTTCAATGTTGCAATCGTCGTTGCTTTCGGAATCCTGGCATGCTTCGGAATCAAGTTCACCATCAAGATTGTCCTTGGCTTCTCGGTCTTGACGACGATAATGGTGCTTGTATTTGGGGTATTGATCACAATGGCCTCAATGAACACCGTGAGCGATCTAAAGCCGTACAAAGCATTCGGAGCCAAGATTGATACTGGAATGTCGGATGTGGCGATGGTTTGGTTGGCCGTTGTACACATGGTTGCCATCGATATCATGTTTGCTCTCATGGCATTTGGCGTAACGAAGATGAACCCGGCTATCAAGCAAGCGCCCACCAGACATATCGCATACGACGAGGAGATCCAGCCAAGCGGAAGCAGCCATTCAATGGTCAATCTCAGACAGAAGCGTTAAGGGATAGTGTGGAGCACTAGGTAGCATGGGGAGCTGGTAGAATAGGAGCTGGTAGAATAGGAGCTGGTAGAATAGGAGCTGGTAGAATAGGAGCTGGTAGAATAGGAGCTGGTAGAATAGGAGCCGGTAGAATATGAGCTGGGGGGTACGGTGGTGGTGGGCATGCTGGGAGGCGTTTGGTATATTCTTTCTGGAGTAATGGTTAGCGAGGGGCTCATTGGCAGTGTTGGAAGGAAATGCGATTAATGTCTTTTTGTTTTCTGATGGTTGGATTTTGAACTTTATGTAGACATATAGAAAAGACAGAATATCGAGTATTTATTTACATCTGGGCTAAGCAAAGGAAACAATTCTATCTGAAGTCGAGAAAGATTGATCTCAAGTCCTCCTACTCTTATTCTCCAGCCACATGCCAAGCCTATAATATGTGGCTGACAGTACAGTTCAGGGGTGTCGACAGACCCGACGTCACTCGCGACTTCCCCCAACTTGAGCTTAATTTGCATTCCTTCAGGCCAAACTTTGCACCATGATCCCCTCAACAACTTCCAAAAACTCAATGTATGGGACAGAGCGATGACACTGTTATTAGCTCGCACAACGCGCACAAGATGGCCCCCCCTCCCTCCGCATTCCAAACTTCTCCCTTGGAGTTCCTTCCAAAACCTCCACCTCCCACCTAATTCCTCACGACCATTTTCAATATATTTAGCTAGAAGAAAAGATCAAAATCCCCCGCACAAGAATGACAAGGAAAATAGTGGGGATCCGAGAATGCGAGAGCTCGGCCGCGCAATAGAAGATGATTTCGCTTCAATAAGAGAGAAATATGGTGCCCCTCCAAACAGCGAATTCCGTACCTACTCACATGCTAATGAAGCTCTCACAGCAACGCCTAAACATCCTATCGTCCTCGCACATGGCCTGCTCGGGTTTGACGAACTCAGATTGGGAGGGAAATTCTTTCGGGGGGTACAATACTGGCGGGGAATTACAGACGCACTTCGGTCCAATGGCATCGAAGTCATCATCGCCCAGGTCCCAGCATCAGCCAGCATCGAAGAACGCGCTGCCAAGTTGAGCGAAGATATTGCTGCCAAAGCGAACGGCAAAAGTGTCAACATAATTGCACATAGCATGGGAGGACTTGATGCTCGATACATGATATCTCAACTCCAACCAGAGAACGTCAATGTCCTTTCCCTCACCACAATCGCTTCCCCACATCGAGGTTCCTCCTTCGCAGATTTTGTGCTCAACGAGATTGGGCCGAACTACTTGCCTAGGATATACAATAAGCTTCAGAGTT
Organism: Hymenoscyphus salicellus; assembly: GCA_001414355.1. Taxonomy (NCBI): domain Eukaryota; kingdom Fungi; phylum Ascomycota; class Leotiomycetes; order Helotiales; family Helotiaceae; genus Hymenoscyphus; species Hymenoscyphus salicellus. The sequence goes on from LLCD01000422.1 coordinate 8,872, forward strand.
TTGGGGTTGGCACCGGAGCGTTCCAACAACTGACGACGAAATACATGTTGGAGAAATTCAATCCGCTTACCCCTGATGACCCAAGTGTGAGGTATTTCTCTTACGGTGCCACGGCTGATCCTGGGTTGTTGAGTCCTTTTCGGTATTCTCATGGCGTTGTAATGGACCACGAGGGACCAAATGATGGTTTGGTGAGTGTGGAGAGTGCAATGTGGGGTACCTACAAGGGGACTTTGGTTGGCGTTAGCCATCTAGATTTGATCAATTGGACGAATCGACTTCAATTCTGGGCTTGGAAGGTGGTTGGAGTTGAGAGAAAGTAAGTTTCATGCTACCCGTAATTTACTTTAGTTGCTAATTATATCCAGGTTCAATGCCATCGCGTTTTACCTTGACATTGCGGATATGCTGGCCAAAGAGAAATTGTAAGGGATGGAAAGAAATCTATGTTTCTCATGAGCAGCCACTCGAAAGATGCGAAAATAGAAGCGCGCGAAGAAAAAGTTGTTGTACAATAGATAGAGCTTTGTAAATTGTGGTACATGTCAAATCGCTCCCGCTGTTCTAGCTTTCTTGAAACCTCAATTTTCCCAGACAATCCGGAGTCAATTCCAAGAAAAATAAGAGCGATTTCCCAAGTCACCAATGCGTAAGCGAGCAATTTATAGCGATCCAATTGGCTGCCGGACCTACCAGTTTACCTATAAACACACAAACTGTCTTCGAAGTCTTTAGCATCTCTAAATGCAAAAATAAACGCCAGATACAATGCCTACAACCCACAGCCAACCAAAACCAGCACTATTTCACCCCACACCACCAACAAACTCAGCATTAGAACCATTACCCCGTCCCAGCCCACCATTTGGCGCAACACTACTCGAAAAACCAACAGTACTCGATCCTCCCACAACCACCACTGAAGTCCCACCAGAAGCAAGAGGCAAAGCCTGTTCTGCAATAACAACATTTCCCCCAGACGTCAATGTTTGTCCTGAGATCACTAACCCACTCTGTATTGTCTGGATACTGATCTTGCCAACTCCATTAATAGAAATATATTGTCCATTTGTTGGTTGGGCAGGAAGAGATATGGTTTGACTCCCAATCAAGATATCCGATCCCGGTTTCAGAGTTTGGGATCCGATTATCAGAGCGTTGTTGTTACCAGCCATAACAGAGGCTGGAGACGAAAACGGGAGAGGGGTTCCACCTATTATAATCGAGTTGCCGGCTGGTTCAGTGAAAGAGTTTGACCGTTTACAACAACGATGGAACCCGGTTTAAGCGTTTGTCCTACTATTATGACATAATTTCCAGAGTAATCTAGGGATATTGTTTGGCCGTTGACGATGATACTTGACCCTGGGACAAGCATTTGCCCAGCGATTATAATTAGATTCCAATTTTTGCTAGCAGGTATTGAGGAAATCGGAATTGTACTTGTGCCACCAATGATGAGTGCCGTTCCAACGGGATTGAGAGAATACGAGACACCGTTAACAAAGACATTCCCCCCTGGTGTCAAGATTTGACCTCCTATGACTACAAACCCCCCAGGAATCGCCTGCGGCACGGGTGCAGGCGTTATAACTGGTCCAACCGGGTTCGGTAACGGTGATGCGCCAACGATGCTTGCTATTGCTACTGCTTCGGGATTTACGAAACCAAGAGTTTTGATACCCGAAAAATCCGCAGAGATGATTGCACCGGCAACGATAATGGAAGGTGATCCTGCGCTGAGTGTTGTTCCTTCTATGATATAACCTGATTTTGATGGGAGTATGACCACAATTGGTGTGGAAGTGCCGATTTTTATGGGTGTTGTTAGTGGGCTTGCTGCGGCTACTGGTAGGGGCCCATTTTTTGGTGCTTGAGGTGATGCTGAGGGGACATTTTGAGGTTGTGAAGCTGGCTGACCTGCTGGCGGATTATTCGCAGGGGGTGGTGACGGGGAAGGAATGGTTTATAGTTTTGAGCCAGGTTGGACCGCTGGAGGGTTATTCGATGGAGGTGGGTCAAATTGTGGTGGCCTTGTTGGCAGTGGTGCTTGAGGAAGAGAAGTTGAAGGAGGGTAAATTGGTGAAACTGTGCCACCTGGGTGTGGAGAAGCGCTCTCTGGTATTGCCGGGTTGGGTGGGGATGAAGTTACAACTTGAGCTGCCGCAAATGGGGTGGATGTAGCTGCGAGAAGTTAGAGAAGTGACGAGATAAGCGTTATGATCCAGGACTTTTCTCTGCGTTATCCCCCTCCCCCAAATATTGTACGAAAGCATTTAGAAAGATTGAAAAATGAGTTTCCCGATTTGTCTAACCTCCTCAGGGAATGAATATATCTGTCCTAGGCCCTTCGAACAATGTTCATGAAAGCAGGTGTACTCAAGAGGCAAATCAGTCTCTCTACGTACCGGTAAGAATAGAAGAATCAATTTTCAAAATCCCAGCGCCATCGCTGTTGAACCAGCAGGTTATTGAGGAGGGAACTTTGAGAATCTCAGAGAACAAGGGAACCATGTAAGAATTTCCATAACCTAATACTGAGGACATAACATATCCATTAGGAGTCTCGTGGTTGAAAGACATTGCGCTAGTGATGGTAATGGTGCGCCATGTTGTTAATATCGCAGGTAAAACATCTTTAGTGCAATATGAAGACACATCATATTCATTAGTAAACCACCTATGCACTTCACCGGACCCTTCTCCTACTTCCACTGTGTAAGAGAGTGTATTCCTGTGTCAACCAATTACTATTGGCTACGGATTTACATCGAGGCAAGCTGGATACTTACCAAGCTGTCGAAGCAGTGTTGAGAGTCTCGTATTCAAACCAGGAGCCAGGAGCAGCGCAGAAAGACGAAATGTGCTCCCTAGGTGTCCAAAGAATGGAACAAAGAAAAAGGTTACGTACGACCCTCCTGCTACCTGCCATGTGAATGCACATGGCCCATCAGGGCCATCACAATGATCCTCCGACCTGTAATTCGCCGTGGTCGTAGTAGTAGAATGGTTACCATAGCTTGCAACTTGTTGAAGTCAGCATTACGATATATCAGTAAGAGTACTATTTGTGATAAGGTTCACAATTTCAGCATGTGTTAGTTTTTCAAGAGTACTATGAATAACAAGATGAGCAGGCGTTAAAAGTGATTTTTGGCGCCTTCGATAATTCGTTGAATATTATACATCATCAATAGCTTATATAGAAGCCTTTTGAGAAATCCTGGTCACATTATTGATACACAACTTCAATCTAAAGCACAGCTGTATTTTTGCGCGAAGTGATTCTCTCAGTCTTTGTCCGAAAGGGTTATTAGATGGGATGTAACCAGTATACCTTTTTGGTCACCGAATCCACTGACCGAATAAGTCAGGTGGCTAAGTAGTGTAGATGCCAGTAAAATAAATGAGTGCCATCGGCTATTTCCTAGGCACTATATGCAGTGTTACATGCTAAACTTAGCATGTGTCAATTTACGATGGGACATCGCAGCTTCTTCTGGGCAACCTCAAAAGAAGAAAACAATTTTTTTCAAGAGCTTCTTGCATGGAATTGTGCCAAATGCATTTTGTAAGCTGAAGTTGATGTAAAAATACAACTTCGACCATGGCACTGCAAACTCGCGAAAGCAAAAAGCTGTCGCCGATTTCATTGGCCCCAGTCAGGTGTTTGAAGGCAACAATGAGAGATGGTCAACATTTGTGTTTTCAGTCGGGTCTCTTGAGCAGATATTTCATGTTCTTATCTAGACGGCTGGCCAATAAACATGGGTTCCAGTACCGGAAGGTTGTCTCTCGACCGATCCAAGTGACTGTGGAGCCCAAATGGACCAATTCTTCCATTTCGCAATCGACCAAATAGTGGCTTTCAAATCAACGCAGTAGGTTTAAGAATCAAAATTAATGGTAATTTCCAAGCTGATAATTTGGGCAATCTTCCACTTGGACACCGATCAGTCTGTATGAGTTAGGCCTTGACCAGGAGTTGAATTATACCGGAAATGGGCAGTATGGGTTCGAAACCGTGGGTCTGAAGTTACCACAAAGCGATGGTGTATCGTTGAAGCACCAGCTCATTGCAGGTAAAATTTTCTACTGTCCACGTTAGAAAGATATGAAGAGACAGGAACTAATAATTCAAACAGGGATCGCAACTAAAGACTTTTCCTTTGGAATCTTTGGCCTTGGGCCAAAGCCGACGGATTTTACCACTTTCAACAACCCACAAGGAAGTTTCTTGTGGTCACTGCGAAATAAAGGCCTCATTCCGAGTCTTTCATGGGGATATACAGCAGGCAACCCATACCGGTTGAGTAAAGTGCCTGGCAGCCTGACTTTTGGTGGATATGATGCCTCTCGATTCACACCAAACAGTTTGACTTTCCAGTTCAATGCCGATGATTCAAACCCTCTGACACTTGGTATCCAGGCCATCCAAGCCACGAACACATTCCGAGGGTTCATGGCTTTGCTCCCTTCGGGAATCTTGTCCTTTATAGATGCTACAGTGCCTGAAATATGGCTTCCACTGGAAGCTTGTAGAATCTTTGAAGAAGCATTTGGTTTACAATACGACCAGACCACAGACAGATATCTCGTCAATGATACCACCCATACGGCTCTGGTGTCAATGAACCCGATCTTAACTTTCAAGATTGGCTCCGGTGTCGACGGAGGAAACAGTACGGACATAATTCTTCCATATAAAGCATTTGATCTTCAGGCAAACTACCCAATATATCCGAACTCGACCAATCACTTTCGACTAAGAAGAGCAATGAACGATTCCCAATATACTTTGGGAAGGACTTTCTTGCAAGAAGCGTAAGCAATTGACACCCGCTAGAAAAGAAAACAGTTTCAGCTCTGCTAAGGCTTCCATAGGTATGTGATTGCTGACTATGAACGGTCAAATTTCTCTGTCTCGCAGTGTGTATTCAACGAAAAAACGACAAGTAATATCATCGCAATCGACTCTCCGCAGGAAAGCAACGGCACAACAGGTCTTGAAAAGAGCACTATCGTAGTAGCCGTCGTTGCTGTTGTCGTCTTTCTTACTATATCGTCAACGCTCTTGGTATTTGGTTCCATCGGAGAAGGAACCCAGCAACAGCAGCAGGTGGAAATAGTGATCAGATTTCGGTGGATAAAAATAATACAGCAGAGGACGGAACGGAGCGCTTCGAGACATCAGCGGATCACCGTCGGTTTGAAATGACAGGAAGTGAAAACGATCAAGCACATGAGCTATTGACGGTGAATCAAGCCACAGAAATGATGGGAACCCCAATGGCCCACCAATTCTGGGCTGTTGATGGAGTGGTGGAATTGCCTGCTGGTAGGAATGGGGATTATACAATTGCACACAATTGAGGCGCGCTGGAGTGCAGGCCACAACACGTGAGCTCGTGTTAAGTGGGTCGCGTATCCCTCACTGTCTCAGGTCCAGTGGTTTTAAAAGGGGCACGGAGTTCCTTCCCGTCTTTCCAAACCATCAACCTTGAACGTTGAACGTAACTTCGTGCGTACAACCCAGCTCATCTCAACATCCATTGTGAGCAAAATGGACCTCGAATCTACAATTTCCGGTCACCCATTGGCAGAACTCCAACCAGCCAGTTTTACCTTTGCCCAGTTTTGGAGTCGGTTCATGTCCCATGGAGCTCGTATCAATTACCCAAGAAACGCAAACGAGGCAAGGAAAATGAGGGAGGAGGATGAAGAGAGGGCAGAGATTGCTTTGTACCAGTCACAGGATCGATTCGTGGTTGCAAGAGAGCAGAGAGTCAAAAAATACCACGAGAGACTCCGTGTGATGCAAAAGGAGTTTTCTGAATCGGAAGAAGCACTCCATGACGGTCTTTTAACAGCTTTTGGATGGCAAATCCAGGTAATTTTGCTGATTTGCATTTTCTCAAGTTCTCATCTAATTCGACATGCAGACTCATGGCGTGGAGCAGACTCGTAAACAAATAGTCCCTCCATATGCCTTTGACAAGTTCGAGGAGCTACCTATAGAATTGAGGTTTAGGATATGGTCGTTCGCTGCTCGTGTCGAGGAACCACGTATCCATGTTCCTTTTGGAAGAAGAATTGATGGATATCACTATAATCCAGACTACCGGCGAATTGAACGCTGTCCTCCCATGTTGCATGCCTGCCATGAGTCTCGCGGCGAAGCCCTGAAGGTCTTTTCTCTCTTCAATTCCCCGGGTAGCTTTGCAGGCCCAAGGTATCTCAACACCCTCTACGATACCTTTTATTTCGGCCATGCAAGCCGTTGGGCAGACTTCAAGTTATTCGTTGACATATTGATCAAACAAAACACCACCCGCCCCCTGCCGCCCCAAATATCCATGCATTTAACGCCAATCAAATCGATTCGGAACATAATTGTCGATCGGAAAATTTTTGGGGCTTTACCACCCAGTGTTTGGACTGAATTCTCAAGTCTGAACAGCTTGACTATCGCCTTTTACCCCTTCGAGGATGGGGGCGAAGAGGAGGAGCTGGACTTTTTTGACTCGGTTTCTCTCAAAGATCCAGGATTCCTAGAACCAAATCCGAAATCCTACAATGGGGCTCGAGCAGAACGAATCATAAGATACGCTGTGGATTGTCTAAATAAAGCCAAAGCCGAAGTCCCAAGTTTTGTCAAACCAGAGATCAAAGTCGTTCAACGTAGGGTGTATGGTAGGGATGTAGACCCCGATGATGAAGAAGAGGCCCGCGAAGCCATGGTAGAGGAGGAAGAAGAGTACAATGTAGTAGGGGAAGATATTGACGACCACGAATATTTCGAACGGCTTGAAAGGGAAATGACTTTCAATGTACCGACCAGTGAAATCAAACGCTTCAAGCATCGATATCACCCAAGTCGCCTGGTAAGCATTCACGACGAGCTAAACAGGGAGACCAGAAAGAACGGAGCCTTGGAGGAATACGTCTCAGACAGTGAGACAGAGAGTGGTGCGCAAGTTCCCGAAATCCGATTCGTACAGACCTGGAGCAGTGAAGATGAGGATGAGGAGAGTGAGGATGGGTGGTGATAGTTTTGTGATTCTCCAATAGTACGTGTCTTTCACTTGATTTGGAGGTCTTCATTCTTGTAACATAGTATATATTCTGTTCCGTACCTCTCAATTACAAACGAACGGGGGTGCTTTTGGCATGTATAGGCTCTGGAGGAGGATATAATGCTTTGAAAACTACATTGACAGAGCGGTTTTGACCATACACAAGCGGGAAGCCTGCTCTCGGTGCAAGTATCTTAGATTTATGCTCAAAGTAGGTAGGTATGCAGCCGTGAGGAGAATTACTCTGTGAACTTTGCTCGAGTGATATAGGAGAATCACAAAAGTAAGTTTCGAGGTCTTCTCGAACAACGCATTCACTTCTGCTAGATCGTTTCGTACAGTCAAGGTAGAGGTAGGAGGTGTTCGCAGAGTAATGAAGGTATGCAGACGCGGTGCCTCCCGCCGACCCCATTGCTCCTTCCCAGACTCCTCGCGGCGTCTCCACAAGGCAACATCAATCCTCCAACTTTCAACATCTCAACACCATTTTTTCTTGAGGAGAGTCTGAAGCTGGGATCCAACAATGGCTTCCACAATGCTGACATTGCCAACGAATAGGACCACAAACACTTGGGACGAGTCTGGTCGGCCTTTCACTGAAGAAGAGGAAATGGAGATTCGACTGTATTGCTGCGGCGTCTTAGACAGAAGTTTTCCTGAAAAGGTAACACTCCAGACTTTCCGAAAAATTGTCAAGGAACGATTTCAACAAATTGACGCCGACCTTCAACTTCTACCCAAGAATAATTTGTCGCTTTCAATCACCAAAGAGGATGAGCTCACGAGTCGACGCGCCCGCCTGGAATCTCCGCACGACAGGCTGGTAGAAAAGCGCGAGGCGGAGCTGAGACTCGGGTTCCAACAGCAACTCTGGGTATATTCACCTCCACTCTGTCCTAGATCCTTCAGCTGACTGTAGTAGCATCAAGGAATAGAAACGACCCGACGCCTCATGATCCCCGCATATACATTCGACAAATTCCTCGAGCTGCCTTTAGAGCTCCGTCGCACAATATGGTCCTATGGAGCACGTCATCAAGACCCCAAAACCCATGAGTTAGGCTATCTTTTTGTGACGAACGCGTTTTCTAGCTTCGTATCTATCGGACAATCTTATTGTCCACCCTAGAGTCCACCAGCCATTCTCCATGTTTGCAAGGAATCTCACGCAGAGGCGCAGGAAACATTCAGTCTTTTGCCCTACACCTTGGTACTTGAGGGATCCACGGTTCAAAAATATGGTTATTTCAACGTTCTCTACGACAATTTCCACGTAACCTCGGAAGAATCTCTTTGGTTTGAATGTGCAATCCTGCTTTTTCTTTTCTTGAGATTTGGCACGACACGAGCCCTTTTGCCAGAGATGTTTCATTGCATCGACTCAGCACAAAAACTTCGAAATATAACCGTCGATTTTGGCATCTTCCGAGAGGTTCCAGTCAAGTACTGGTTTGAATTTACAGGTCTTGAGACTTTGGCAATCTCGATTCACAAGGAGTGTGAAGATCTCAAATACTCACGATGCCGTGCTCAACGAGTGTCCCGGCCCGTTTCCACTCTTTCCAAAGCAATCAAATCTGTCATTCCAGCCCCTGCTACCCATGACGGCAAACGCGCCGAGCTCGTAACGGGCCGTGTTAGAGAAGCCTTTCTAGGATTTCTAAAGCAAACTCCCAAACTCAAATGTCCCAAAATTGAAGTGGTTGTACAAGAGCGCCCTGTAGGAATGAAGGTTGGGGATGAAGATACCGAAGTAGGCAAAGTCGTTTATGGATCGGAGTTGAAAGCACCATTTGCTTTGAATATATCAGCCAGGTGGCTAACGGAATTGAAAGACATCCCCTGTGTACCATGGCTGAGGGAGTATGTAGGTGGAGCTTGTCCGCTGGAAGAGGAGCACGAAGAGGATGTCGCATGCGACTGCCTTGGAACCTTTGCGCCGGAACTAGATCTCTCCACGATGGGCTATTACTCTCTCATCTAGAGGCAACATGCGGTTCTTCAATATGGCAGAGGTAGATCGCAAATGTCTGTTTGGGAATATGCCCAAAGCATTCAATGGTATCAGTTACTAGTATCGATTTGCCAGGAATTTCTTCAAGCCTTCGAGTGCACTTTTCCCTTCTGTTGCTTTTGTGCCTTAGCTTCCAACCTCCGGTTTTAAATTCGCTCAAAATGGAAGAGATGTGGCCCTTTGCACAAACACACACAAGGGCAATATCAGCCCCCGTCTCGAGTGACATGCTCGCTTCTCGAGGGCTCAATTTCGTTGTGTTGAGGGGCGTTCTAGCGTGTCCTCCAATTTTATAGAGCGTTCGTACTCAGCCTATCCGCTTGATTACAGCAAGCAACCACTCAAGCACACACTCCTTCCCACCCATGTTTTACTCTGTCTGTAAACTTGATCTTCAATAAGCGAAATCCTCTCCTCTCCTCCTTCATCACCTTCTTACTGATACATAAAACATTCTTATCAAGTTCTTTTTCTGCCAAGAGCAAATTTTGTTTCGTAAATTCCAGGTACCCACCCATACGCCATTTTTGTTGTAAGACTTTTGCTCATAGTAAATCTCAAATTCTCACATCGATACCCTCTTCTCGTTAGCTCCTGTGCTTTCATCGAAGAAGGGGTTTGAGTATACAATGCGAATAATAAGCACCACCATTCTTTTTTATTTCCTTGATCGGATCTGGTGTGAGAAAAAATGATGGTGGGCGCCAATTTGGTCCTCTGGGTTCCTCCTCTGGGTCGTCGAGATATCTGAATTTCACCCATACTGTGGCTGATTCGTGTGGTTCGCGAGGTACTGCTTGGAATCTCTCGGGCCCTACAAAATATTTTACTTTGGGGTTGATTGGCCCATTCACAGGAAAATCCTGTGAGGATTCTTCCATTGTGGGTGTAGAGGCCAAGGGTTCTCATGGGTTCAATTTGTTTTGTGTGAAGGCTCATTTTGGCAGTGTTTGTTGGGAAGTTTGTTGAGAAAGTGTGGAGTTATTTCATGAAATGGTCTGATGCCAATACTGCTTGCTCTTGTTGGTGGCTGCTGGCTGCATTTAGAAAGTCTAAGAGAAAAACTGAAGACTCCAAGATTATTTATTTGAATTGATGTTCCAATGAAAGAATTTGTATCTAACAATCGTTTGAGACGCATTGGAATGATAGAGCGCAAAGTTTCACCCTTCCCAGTCTTCTCACGCGATCAAGTTAATTAAACTTCGAGGAGATTAGGATATCTTTACGTCTCCTTCGATAATCAGGCCAATTATTTTAGGGGTTGGGAGCATGATATTCCTACCCTCAAGTTGTCTAACGTTTATTGGATCACCTATTCTTCAA
>LLCD01000423.1:0-19257 GCA_001414355.1 Hymenoscyphus salicellus
AAATCGTGGTGTGTGGTGCTGTTGGAAACCAAGAAATCAACCGTCCACCTTCGCCACCCTCGCCTCTTTCCCTAACGTGTCCCACCCTTAATGCTAAATTTTACGGCCTAGCCACTAGTGCAGTATCGTCGCCGTTTACTTTTACTTGGGCCTAAAAATAAAATACAGTGGGCTTTTTCAGTGGGATGATCGCATTGATAGGGGATGCCAGCAATAGCAACCGGACTTGGCCTGAAATCATGACAGCAACACCACAACAAAGATCACCGACTTTCTGTTATTACTTTATAAAACGTAGAGAAATCTCCTGCCTTCAAAATTGGAGAAACACCTTTTGTCAACTCTTTCTGCAACTGTCGAGCAGAAGGACCTAAATAGGTAGGTCTTCATGCTTGCAGACTCGCATTTATCTCTCTCCTCTGCACCTACTTTCCCTATTAGTACGGAGAACATTCTCACATTTGTATAGCCTAATTAAACATTGGAGGTTCAAGGAAACCAAAAGTACCCTCCATAAAGACATAGAGGGAAGCCTTCGAGCAGGGTAGAAGAGCTTAGCAGTATGAAGTTATTCAGAATAAGGTAGAGTGCATACCTACCCAGTTAAAGGTAAAGAGGTGATTTGGTAAACTCTTCCCTAATTCACCAGTTTCTAGGTGGCCCATGTAGGGCAATTGACAGCCAATCAACTCCAATATCTCTCTAAGGGTGTATTAAAATGCAAGTTGCTACCTCGATCTTTAGGTTACCTTTCACCTACACCATCCATCGATTACAGATATCTCGCGACAACCACATCTTCTTCGTACTTGGAACACAGTCGCTTCCACAAGCTTCCACGAAACCCCTCTTTCAAGCCGGAAGATCAACTCAATCCACATAACACCACGAAATTCACCCTTCTTCACGATGGAGACCCAGGATCCTGACGAAAGTCACAGTCGATGGAGAATGTTACTTCCTGAATATGACCCCACTGGGAGAGAATTTCGCACGTTCCAGCATACCACTTTTGAAGCCGATAGATGATTACCTTCATAATTCTCGGTGGAGACGTTCCCCTCTTCAAGGCGCAGTATACACAAATAGCCAGGAGAACGAACGTTCAGACCAGGTGCAGAGACTCATAGAGCCTCATGTGTTCGCCCAGTTTCAAAAAATATCTTTCGAGATGACTTTCCTGGGCTTGGTAGGGTCCTTCGATAAGGAGTTTGACCCACGTAGAAGAATCCCTTACTCGATGCGGGATAAAATCCAAGCAGCCCGACTCTTCGAAACCTTGAGAAGAGTTCTCTCACTTATACTTCAGATGCAATCCTTAGAAGTTGTCATGGCCACCGAAGTCGATCCTACTAACATACTTTATGGAGTCATTTACAACCGTCGGGATTTGGACGCTGGTATAAAAAGGCTTCTCGAGGATGGTCACCACTTTCCCTCACAATATATGATAGAGAGTGAGTCGGCGCTTAAACCTTTGACAAAGTTGACAAATGTCGACAAATTCAGTCTAAAGGTTCTGCCTTACAAGGGCACTCTGCAGGGTGTCCAGTATAGTATGGCTGACCTCTCCAATCACGATGCAATGGCTACGAAATACCAGGTATGTCAAAAATTACTGATATATCGCGCTCATTCTCTAACCTCTTCATGTAGCCTTATCTCGCAAAAATCCCACGTTCGAGGTTGGTAGACAAATTGGAGGATTTAAAAGAAGGCCATAGCGAATTCGTGGATCTTCGCCGATAACATAAAGAAGGAACTTCGGGACGAAACTCTTTCATTCGAACGTCAAGAATTTTTGAAGGGAAGGCTCGCCGATTTCAAGATAGCGATGGGGAAGATGGAGCCCGATATCGTTTAACTTGAAGCACAATTGCGATGGTTGAAATGAGTGTGCGTATTGGCGCACTAGAAGATGACGTGAGATGGTTCCGAATGGGTGTACAATAACGACACAGGTCGTCTACAACCGGGAGTTTCTACTAGAGCAGTGGAGTCTCAGGTGTATTTGTAGTTCTCAAAAGAAGTCATGAATCCCCCCTCAAGCTCAGAATGTCATTTCCTACGAATACCATTAGGTACGACATAGCTATCCCTCCAGTTGGTACCATCAAGTGATTGATTAATGTTAACAACATCCTAGAAATCAGACTCAAAATCTACAGCCACCTTATCCCCTCCACCAACCTCTCATTCTGCCAAAAATGGTGGTACTGGAAGAGTACCCCACCTCACAAAAGCCTCTCCATCCTCCGTACAAACCATCAAATCTACCACGAAGCAAGCACCCTCCTCTACAACGAAACCACCATCCTCCTATATGCACGCGACATATTCTGTCTACCTCCCGTCACAAAACGTGATCCGCTGTTTTCATACAACCTCTCCGACGAGAAACGAGATCTACGCGCGACGTCATGGAGACACAACCCACTTTTGGGAATTGGCCAGGAAGTTGATGGCCGACAAGTATACTTGCAACCAGAGTCAAAAGGGAATATCGAACCACACATCTTTGCCAAATTTCAAAATGTAGTCGTGAACATCAGTCTCCTCCTCCGAGGCTCCAACACAACAAGAGTAATTCTCAATGAAGGTCCCGAAGTCTACAAACAGACTGTCCTCAAAGAACAAGAAAGACTCCAAAAAACCATGCTCTTCAAAATTCTAGCAAAAGTCCTGGAAAGCACGCCCATCATCAAGAATCTCACAATTTTGATATCCGTTGATGGAGGAGTACGAAGAAGCGAATACGGTGCCGAAGACGACGATTCCGATTCCGAACCAGATGCCGATGACGATGAGCACGATAAGATTGAGTATCTATGGAAGAGAAGGATTTTAGAAAGGGATAAGGCTGTAGATGTTTTGGTGCAGGGTGGGGTTCTTGAGCCGTTGGGGGAATTGGGGAATGTGAGGTGGGTGGAGTTTAGGACGCCGATTATGTTTGAGGAGCAGGGGGAGGGGTTTAGAGAAATTGATCGCAAGACAGAGGAGATTCTGGGGGAGTTGAAGAGGGAGGTTGAAGGCTGAGTGAGGAGAAGTTATTTTTAGTTGTGTCTTTTCTAGAGAGCTGAGAGGCGATTAAATGGCAGTGGCAGTGGACTGGACTGTTTCTTGAGTCAATCTACCTAAAAGTCAACCCTCAACAATTTTTACTGGACATTTGGGGGCCAAAAACCCAACCGCGTGTCCGATTCAATAACCAACAACTAGCAAGTTGATTTGGGGGCCAAAAACAAGTCACGAGCAAGCCACAGGTAATCCACAAGTAATTCACGAGTAGCCCAACGAGTAAGCCATTAAGTAACCCACAATTAGTCCATGAGTAAACCGCCAAGTAAACCACCAAGTAAGCCACAAGACAAATATTGGGGACTATGAAGAGTCGTTATCGGTGAGCCAAAGATCTTTTTACCTCTGATGAACTTTTTAACAGATCTTGTCCGTGCTAACTTCAAAGTACCCAGCAAGCTATTGGTAAGCTACCTACCAATAGCCATGCTTCATAAAGCTAACTCAACTCTAGCTATCCCTAAAAATTGATCAAAAAACATAAAACAACAATTCTCCCCCTCTGAAAAATATAGTTCTTTAGACCTTACCTACGGAAAGTACTAAACCCACTTTTCACGGTGATATGTAAGAATGAGCCTTCGTCATCGTTCGCCGTACTGCAAGGTTGAGTACCTCGAAATATTTTCCCGAAAAACCTCGAACAGTAATATCCGGTTCCTGCTATCGGTTAGAGATGAATTACAAATGAGGAGTCTGTCCCTTGTATTTCTTTCAGAGGACAAAAAGAATCCGGAATTAAATAGCACTGAATTATTTCTTGAATCTTTCTCTCGATACTATACTCAAGCATGTTCAAATCACCCCTTCCCTTACATGAGGTATCACTCTCGGGTTATTTATTGCTACTTTTGCCTTATTTCCCTCCACAAGAATAGCACTAATTCGTTATGAATAGAACTGGACGAGAAATGAAACAAAATTACGGATATGGTCCTCGGCGTAACAAGAACGAATGACCCTTCAATAGCAACAGCCAAAATCCCATAAAAAGAAAGAGGTCTGCAAAAAAGAGAAAGCACTAATACTTGATCTCACTCTTCCATTCCTCAAGACTAGGTGGATTCTTGAAGCTGACTTTTCCCCTGAAAAGTTTCTCGTGAGTATTCCCATTCTTTAAAAAGCGCTTCTTGACATGTTTTTCGGCGTCCTTGTTGACTTGGAACTCCCAATTGCGCACACCCTTCTTGTGATCGACATGCCCAACATCGACACGAAAGTTTTTATTCTCCCAAATGGTTTTGTTGCTTCCCGGGCCTTCCTTTGCTGGGGCGCGTTTCATGAGCCTTTTGTAAATCTCTTCGATATCATTCTCCTCGAGAGATTTCATTGGATTGTCGTCTTCGTCGTCGTCGTCGTCTTCGTGATCATTATGGGGAGGACGTATTGCCGCAATCGCTGAGGGGCGTTCAGCTTTTGTGTTCGTATATTCTCTTGGTGTATCATCATTTGAGGATAACATAGTGTACTGAAGTCGGTTCGTCAATCACTTTTATTTAGCCTAGAAATGGGGTTCTTGACACTTACCAGCAAGTAACCCGCCCCAACAACTAGACTCAATGGGAAAGGCACTGTTATACGAGGCCCACCATTACCTCCCTGGCATACTCTCACTCTGAAGTCACGTCTCTCACGGCTGAGTAGGTCAGGGTTGGTATCTGGAAGTGGCACCTCGACATTGGGAAGTGGCATCTTGACATTGGGTAGTGGCATGTCCACTATGGGAGTGGAGGAGTCGCCCAACTCGTCCAACACCTTCTTTGCATCAGCTGCTGGCGTGTTCTCATTCGCCATTGAATATTCAACACCTTCGGGCTCACTCCAACAATGATCATTGGTTTTGACACCATTGTCCTTTTTTTCTTCATGCCTTGTAGAGTTGCCTGTTGCTCTCGGTGGATGGTCTTTGCTAGCATTCTTTAGGCCTTGGAAAGCAGCATACCCCGCGAGCGCCGCCCCCACGTTCAACATGTCTCCTACGGACTGAGACTGAGGAGACATCGTATGTGGAGTTTCGGTGTACCAGTTGTCTCTTCGATGCTAGAACTGAAACACAAATAGCACTGCCGGCGAAGGAAAAGCTGGTTCTAAATAACCGCACAACTTAGCAGGTTCAATGAAACGAGGCTACCAATTGAAGCTCATAGAGAGTCATAATCTAGATAAATGCGTGGCCAAATTCTATTTGATGCACCCCACTCAGAGAGGATAGAGTGTTACACAGCGTCGTGGGATTGAAAATCCAAGCGAGTCATAATGCAGTTCTGTAGCCAACCATGTTAGCAATAAACCAATCTGTCGCGAAAAACCATCATCTCGAGTGAGAGTTGCTCCATGATCCTTGCCTCGGAACATTTTTCGAGAAGGTTTGGGAGAATAAGAAAGCTAAAATCTTGATCTCGTCAAAAGCCTTCGAAATAATGTTCGCAATTGCTATTTTTTAGTACTAGATATATTACCTCCATTGTTTATACTAATAGGTCTCTTTGGATCAAGGAATAAAGTACGAGCTAGTTTTTATTTCTTCTTATACAAATTAATAGGGTCATTATTTTTATTATTATCTATGCCATGATGTCAATTGGTGTATTAGGTTTTGTGGTTTGAAGCCATCACATGTATACAGTTGGGTTAGATGTCGATACAAGAGCATATTTCACAGCCGCTATTTTAATTATCGCTTTAATTAATCCTGAGGGAAATCTGTATATACTTTTTAAATTTAAACATGCTACATTCTCTTTTATTAATCGTACCTTTACTAGGTATATTTGGGATATCCACCGGTATGTCCTATAATTTATTAAATACAAATCGTCTAAAAAAATCGCTTATCTAGAAATGTTTAATTAGGGCTTAGATTAGGAGCTAATATATTAAGTGGACACATGTTATTAAATATTTTGGCTGGTTTTACTTACAATATTATGAAATCTGGTTTTTTTTTCTTCTTCTTAGGATTAATACCTTTAGCGTTTATTATCACATTTTCAGGTTTAGAACTGGGTATAGCTTTCATACAGGCCCAAGTATGAGACCCACTTGGGTATTGAGAAAGATATATCATAGAGCAATGTCCAAGTCTCCCACGATCTAGAGAATCAGTGGAGAACTGACTTGGATGGTTTGCTCTGCAAGATTGTGGACACAATACAAAGAGAATTTTAGAATACGATACAAGTATTGACCAACTAGATGAGAATAGCAAGAAACGACAGATAGAGCGCCCATAAATCTTCAACTTCAACAGCGAGAATCAGAGACCAAACATTACAGGGAGAAACAGGTATTCCAGTGCTTAAAAGGTCAGGTGGAGTGGATCCTCTTCATTACCTAGTCTACGTATGCAACGACTTCAAGAAAGAAGAATCAAGAGTAAAAACAACACAAAACGCGAACAAACCACAAACAAATGCTCGATCTTTTCCGCTTGCTTCCCAATATTCATCATGAACCAACCCACCATCTCCATCTTCACCAATCATAAAATTTCGAAAAAGGTCGCTTGGAGCTTGCCCAAACTGACCCTCTATCGATACCAAATACGCATATTCGCCGGCGGCATCATGCAAGAAGACACACATCTCTTTCTCCCCAAGCAGGCAATATATCTATTCGCCCTGAAACAAATTGACAGAAAAATCCATCTAAAGAACAGAAAAGGTAGAAGAGAAGAAGATTAGGCCTTGGGGACATTTGGTACATCAGCCGCGGTAGCAGCAGCAGCCGCAGTATGAGGATCAACCTTCTTGTCCTTTCCCTTCTTCTTGCCGTGTTCCTTCTTGGCTGCGGCTTCGGCAACGAGTTGTTCGAAAGCCATGTAGTCACCCTCTTCTTCTGCGTTGCGTTGGGCCTATTGCACTGTCAGTAATGTGTTCCGAAAAGTGAAATAGAAGGAAATCATACCTTCGAGTAAACTTCTCCTGAAATAACAAGTGCCTGTGCGCGTTCTAATCTCTTCGCCATGGGTACTCTCTTGTCGTTCAAAAGCTCATCACAGACATCTCGCAAGACACTTTGAATCTCCAACTTACTACCTCTCCATGCAGCAGTGAGGATCTTGCCAGTGACACGACGCTCATATTCGACTTTCTTCTCATCAGTCCAGTCCTCACCTCCCTTCTCCTCAGCCTTGGCCATTTCCTCCATCGTCATTTGGGCATCGATGGCGCTAGAGATGGTATTCCAAGTTTCCTTAGCTAGTGTTCCCTTGTCCTTTAGTCGCGAGAAGAAACCAGTAATTCCCAAAAACTTCTGCGACTTCAAGAGAGCGGTCGACTTTTGTAAATAAACCTGTCCAATGGCATGAAGAATATCCAAACCGAAAGACTCCATCTTCAGATTCTCGACTTCTAGACGGGTCTTTTCTTGGAAGGCTTTCGTGACATCAGCACCTTTGTCCGTCTCGGTCCATATACTAATTCGATCAACTAGCTTCTTTGCAAGTGTGTCAACTCTTTCTTTTCGGATTCGAGCTCGCTCCTTTTCGTATGCTGCCAGTTCATCGCGTTGTGCTTTTGACAAACCGCCCTTCTTCTTGTCCTTTCTTCTCAACTCTTGTTCCTCCTCCGTCAACCCGGCGAGTTCTGCAGCAGCGTCCTCCTCCGATTTGTCCATAATCGCATGTCGAATAGGGACTGCGCCTCTCCTTGGTGTAGAGGTTCCAGAAGCGGATGGGCTTGGACCAGTACCAACACCTGGACCAGCAGCCGTCTTCTCTGGAGGGTAAGATGGTGTTGCCAAATGTTCCTTCTCCTTGGTGTCCGAGACTGAAGGTGGTGGGGGCACTGTTGAACTCTCACCACCAAGACCGGCCTTCTTCTCCTCCTCTGCCAAAGACTCTTGCTTCGCAGCCGCCTCACCAGGGAACTCCTCCTCCGCCTCTGCCTCTTGCATTGTAATATCCATCGTCTTGGTAAGATCCTTCATCAGAGAGATCTCACCGATCAAATCCACAAACGCCTCACCGCCAAAAATGGTTCCGAAGAACTCTGCGGGATCCGCGAACCCCTCAGAGGGTTGAGCATGATCCTTTCCATATTTGTCGTATTGCTTTCGTAGATCGGGATCGCTGAGGACCTGGTAAGCTTCGCCGATGGCTTGAAACTTCTCGTGGGCAGTGTCGTCGCCGGGATTTTTATCTGGGGGAGAAATCGGTCAGCGGGATTAACAAACACTTGCGGAGGTTGCCTGGATGTTTGTTACCTGGGTGAGTTACGATTGCCAACTTTCGGTATGCCTTCTTGATTTCCAACTCGGTAGCATCTGGCTTGACCCCAAGGGCATCGTAGTATACCGTATCGGCGACCATGGCGTTCTTGTTGTGCCGGTCTCTCGAGCGGATGGGAATGTCTTGGTTTTCTGCAGAGATGGAGGGGTCGAGTTTGCGAATAAACGGAAAAGTCGGCACAGCAAAGGGAGATGCCTTGGTTTCGAAATGTCTAGATCGAAGCTTTTTGTATGGTCGGAAAGGGTGAGGACTGGGTCGGAGTCTGTAGGTAAGGCTGAACTTTTTTTGGACAAATACGGGGAGCCAAAAGATCTGCGGAATGACGAAGTGTGAGGCGAGGCTAAATTTTATACACAATGCACAGGATCTTGATAGACAGGGGTCTTGCTGGGAATTGCGAGGGCATTCAGCTGGATAATTTTTGC
Source organism: Hymenoscyphus salicellus (assembly GCA_001414355.1). NCBI lineage: Eukaryota > Fungi > Ascomycota > Leotiomycetes > Helotiales > Helotiaceae > Hymenoscyphus > Hymenoscyphus salicellus. Next base: position 8,734 of record LLCD01000423.1, read on the forward strand.
CGTGGTTAATTGGGCCGACTAACAGAATGATGATTGATACTCATTAAAGGGTTATTACCTAGGGAACTGGAGATTACCAGTCGCAGATTCAAGATAGAGATTAACAGTGGCAGCAAATAGCCAACTTCATGTTTGGAGACGATTTGAAATTGATTGCCCTAGAACACCTAGGCCATTATTCTGACTTTGAAATACCCAAAAAGGCTGGAACAACGAGAATATGTAAGTAAGGCAAGTGCGAATTGATGTATTACTTGTTGTATACCAGTCACCATGTCACAAATTCAACGAGAACTAAACAGTCATTGCCACCAAAGCATAAGCAAAGGGAATCATCGTAAAATCGTCAATTTCATTTTCCTCTCAATCTGACACAACATTCTTGAAAGCCATGGGGAATTTATGTGCTAGCAAACAAAGCTTTTGAAGACAAAAAATGATGGGGGAATCTATTTGACACCAGCAGCGGCCATTCTCTGGAAACAGCCCTTGTAGGCCTCGTGGATCTCTGGTACGGTGTATCCGTACTCGGCAAGCTTCTTCTCAAGCTTGGTGGTGTCCAACTTGCAGTTGGATCTTCCGGCAACGATAACCTTGGATTGCTCCTCCAAGGTGAAGTTCTTCCAGGTGAACTCTGGGCGGACGAACTCCTTGAAGAGAGCAAGAACCTCGTTGTGGGAGATGGCACCTGGGTTGGTGAAGTTGTAGATTCCGGTCTCCTTGTGCTCAGCGAGGAGGATGGAAGCTGGGAGGAGATCGGTAAGGATGGTGTTGGAGTTTGGAATGTCGACAACACGATCGTATTTGGCAATCTTGGTGACAAAGTTACGGGAGTGGAGGTCGTCGGAGACTGGCATACGAAGTCTGAGGATCAGGCAGTTGGAGTAGTTCTTCATGACCTGGGGGATTGTTAGCTATGGTTTCTTGGGAAGGTAGCTGAAAATCTCACCTCCTCAACGTGTGCCTTGGTCTCTGAGTAGAAAGAGCCAGCAAAGTTGGCCTTGTCGGTCTCGAGGAAACCTGGGCCACCGATTGGGTGGTCCTCGTTGTAAGCGTAAATGCAACCAGTGGCAAAGACGGTAATGTGAATTCCCTTCTCGTAGGCGATATCAGTCAAGTTCAAGGTACCGATAACGTTGTTTCTGATGGTGTCCTCTCTGTGATCCTCGCACCAATCGACATTTGGTCGTCCAGTTGACCCCGCAGCGTTGAGGATGTGGGTTGGCTTGACTCTCTCGATTTCAGCAGTGACTGCCTCTCTGTTTTGCATACGGATGGTGGTGGTGTGGACCTCCTTTCCTGTAGAGTAGAGATATTAGTTTCAAGTTTGGGATAACGGTGCGAGGCCTCGTGTGGTGGGAGGATTGGAGCTTTGCTTACCCTGCTTCTCGAGGAGAGTCTTCAAGTGACCAGCAACCCATCCCTCACCACCCCAGATCAAGAAAACCGGCTTAGACATGTTGATTGAGTGTTTGTTTGGGCGTTTATGAGGTGTTGTTAGAAGAGGGGTTGTTGTGCAAGAGGGGAAAGAACAGCGAGGGAGGGAGGATTTATGGAGAGTCGCGGTGAGAGGATCCTTCCAGGTGTATGGTGGGGGAGAGCGACTGGGATTTGTAACCTACCAGAGCGAGAACTGTCAGGGGCAAAGAGGGGTCTGGCCTGACCACCAATAGGGGGCTGAAATCCGATAGTAAACGCCACAGCCATCGGCCAAAAAAGATGGTGAGATTTAGATGGAAGCAGGTCGCGAATCCAGATATCAGTTGCTTCAAAGCAGCTTATTGCTATCATTGCACGATTTGTTGAGTAATCAGGCAGAATTGAACTGCATTGTATTTATGGCCCATTAAAAAACCTGGAGGAGAGCTTAGCTAAACTCACAACTAAGTGACCTTTCACCAACGAAGCCAACAAAATTCTCCTGCCCATGGTACTCCGTGTACCTAACTGTTTGTGATAGAGATAGGAGGAACAGTACTCAATGAGCTTCTAAAACTCACCCTCAAGACCCGCATGACTATTTAACCTTTTCTTAGTAGGTGCACCCAGTGATAGAATCCGGGTTCGCCTGATATTCGTGTAACTCCTAGAGGGCTTTCCAAAACGCCCTTCGTTCTAATAATAATTGTATTCCGTAAGAACGAAATTAAACTTATGCCACCTTGACATCATCAATTGCATCCTGAACTCTGTTTTCCATTACACCATCCTCGAGTACTTCTGGAAATTTCCCCATGACTTCTAGTCGCACCAAAGACACTCTTTCCAAATTGGGGAAAAGGCGAGACCTTTATGGAGTAGGTCTCTGATTTTGAAGCTATTCAGATCGACATGGCCCAATTTGACACGGTGAGCCGAATCTCGATGACTAGCTCGCGTCTCGTATCTATTTTGAAAGGAGTCAGCAATGCCTCAATCCAATCACGACCGCTCAATCGTCGCCCCGCCACAGCTGATTGCAGCGATTTCAGGGGGTTTTCGTGAGAAAATTTAGTATTGCTTGGCCCTAGTGGCACAGCTCTCATGGCGACAAATGCAACATAAAGGCTCAGTTGGGGCTGTCGCATCCACGCCATCTCACTCATCCCTCCAAAAATCTGTTCTTACTTCCCGCGTCTGTTCTTGTATTTCTTGATCCTTCTTTTCTTGCTCTCGATTCTTCTTTTTCTCTCTCGTTCTTGCGCATTTCCTGGCCTTGAATCCTAATACCGCAAAACACATTCCTTACAATCCAATACGCGGGGACATACGTACTTAGACCCACGTATCTGAAGCTCAGCCGCATCTTCCGAACACGTCGTCTTCCACTTTGTAATTCTCCAGCATCTGCCCTTCAAGACTTGTCAAGAACGAAAAACAGAAGGGAATCGATATCGATTTCGCGTCATCCACTTTGCGACAAGAAGTCAAGGATAAATTGGATGGTCTTCATCTAATATTCTGAACGTCGAAACCCAGAAATCCCAACGAAGCGCGAAGCCCCTGAAATCATCACATGATGACGGCCAAAAGCGAGAACGACATCCCTCTGATGGAGCGCGATGTAGAGGCTCAAACCGAAGACAAGCTCCTTGACGAGCCAGAACCAGTTCCAGCGATCGTACCCTCGAAACCATCTTCAGATGCGAAGAAGAAATTCTTGCTATGGACCGGGATTAATATGCTGTCTACTATTGGCATTGTCTTCACCAACAAGGCCATCTTTACTGATCCAAACTTCAAATTGATGCAAACATCATTTGCCAGTTTCCATTTCGTGTGTACCGGATTGACACTTTTTGTTGTCTCCAGACCATTCTTCGGAGCCTTCGTTCCAAAAAGAGCCGGGATCGTTGAAATGCTGCCAGTAAGTAAATCACATGACTTGCCCCTTTTCCCATATCAAAAAACTTGATAGTCCCCAAAATTAAAGTCAAGATCCGTATTTTAAGCTTATACTAACTCAACCCCACAGCTCGCCTTCTCCATGTGTCTCAACGTAGTCCTCCCCAACTTATCCCTGGCCTTCTCAACCGTAACCGTCTACCAACTCTGCCGCGTCCTCCTCACCCCCATGACCGCAATAATAAACTACGTCTTCTACAAAGCTACCATCCCTCGCAACGCCGCTTTGGCTCTGATCCCCGTCTGTCTCGGCGTAGGAATAACCTCCTACTACGACACCAAGCCGGTTGCCCCCTCCTCTGACCCCTCAAAAGTCGTAGCAACAACCTCGATAATCGGTGTAATCTTTGCCCTCTCGGGTGTCCTCGCTTCCTCGGCTTACACCGTTCTTATTGGAGCTTACCACAAGAAGTTGAATATGTCTTCTTCCCAACTGTTGTTCAACCAAGCGCCTATTTCATCGGTCATGTTACTTTTCGCGGTTCCATTTGCGGATCACATCCCAGTCTTAAGTAACGTCCCACAATACCGATGGGCTATGATTTTGATGTCCGGTGGATTCGCAGCCTTGATCAACATCTCTCAATTTTACATCGTTGCGGGGAGTGGACCGGTGAGTAGTACGGTTGTGGGACATTTGAAGACGGTTAGTATTGTGGGGATTGGATGGGCGTTGAGTGGACGTGGGGTTACCGATTGGAGTGCTATCGGGATAGTGATGACGGTTGCCGGGATTGTGATGTGAGTTTTTCTCCCTTCTCTTTCCCTTTATTCTGGGGAAGTTGATTTTCTGGAGGGTTTGGACTAACGATGAATCAGGTACTCGAATATAATGCTCAACAAGCCACGTTAAACTCGTGGTTGTTACGTGGGATGAAGGGATCTGGAAAAAAAAAAAGAAAAAGGGGGAATTTCAAAAGATGTGAAATGGGATTTTGGATTGGGGGTGATGTTTTTGTATCTTTTGACGGAAATTAGAGATTTGGGTAGGCAGGGGTGGGTGGTTATTTGTGTGTAAAGGGGGATTTTTCATTTGTTACTCCGTTATTTGTTTGGATTTTAAAGACCAATGTTGCAGCTATACCCAAAGTAACAAGCAAGGGCGAAAAATACCAAGCTTTGGAGCGGAGTTCTATGGGATCTTTTTTCATGTATCAAAATATTTTTGCAATTAGAAGATGTATTCTTGTTTTTCTGTTTATTATTGATTAAGGCAATGCTCTCAAGTAGGCCCTCTAAGTAGAGTGTCCTATATACTAAACCCCGATAGCAACTAAATAGCACAACGCAAAATAGGGTCAAAGCATAGTCACTTTTTGGAATTCTTGGAGATTTCATCCCTACAATTGTCTCTCTTATTCTCGTATGAGTAGGGCAGGCAAACGGTTGGTGGGGGAAATATATTTGCTTTTCGGCTAGAGGGTTACATTATGACGTGTCCACCCAACCCCTCTCTCCAACCTCATTTCTTCTTCCTGGAATACGAGGGGTAAAGAACGCGAATATGTTGGAAGAGGAATAAACTAGGGGAGCAAATATTTCGACGGAATGTCCTTCCAATGGTGGGTAGGGCGAGTTTCGCAAGAATGTAATGCAAGGATACGGCAGTAACGGTGCGAGAGTGAGCGAGAGCGAGAGCGAGATAGCTCCAGTAACTATCCTATCTAAGAAGCTAAGATTTAAGACGTAAAATAATTTAGGCTACGGGTTTTTCCCCTACCAAAATAAGGTCAGGAGACGTCAAAATCAGCGCAAAACACCATATACCTCTATGATTGGAGCAGCGAGGTTGGTCACCATAAGAATGATAACGAGGCTCTATGTAGAAGAAAAAAGGCGCCCTTTTGAGGCACGCAGCCCCACCCAAAAAACTTCACCTTCTTCAGAACCTTAGTTCTCAAATAGAACAACAACCACTCACTTAAAATATCCTATGCTTCATACAATCTCTAACAACAGTTTAGGGAATTGATACAAATTTTTGTTATATTTTTACGACTTTATTTGACCTGACAGTGTAGGTTTTTCGTTGGGGTGGCCTGTGCCTCAAATCGGCGTGTTTTTTCTTCTACGTAGAGCGAGGTGCTCGACTCAACCACTGAGTGACTGAGTGACTCGTCGCTCGATGTACCATCAACAACTAAGGCAGGGGCGACATGGTAAAGCCCATCAACTATCGAAATTCTTCTCGATCAACAACACCGCCCTCCCCAACTTCCCCAAAATTCCCAAGCTTATACTCCATGGAAACAGATGCACTGAATGAGGTTCCTTATGAGAGTACAAAATTTACAGTCTTGTATTTGGCGCATGGAGGGTTGAAGTCCGACGACATGTTTTCTTGGTCCCTTTCTGGAGAACTCTGGACCAAAGGGAGGTGGTGAGGTTCTAGTGCTGTTTTCAGGTAACCTACCAATAGCTAGCTACAGTGTTCCGAGGCTATTTGTAGGTTACCTACGAATAGCTGGATCTTGGTTACTGTAGTCAGTAGGTGACCTACCGATAGTCTGTCTGCTCTGTCTTCTTAGTTGGATTTCAGGCTCGGGAATGAACAAAATGGGTCTGAGAAAACAAAGACGTGTTTGACACAGATCGCAATTATCCAATGATAACCTTAATCTAAAGTTTTCCTCAAGCTGTTCTCAAGGTAAATTATGTGGCTCACTGAAGTTTTCTCCGATAAGGGGGGGCTCAATGTACCCCCACCCCCCCTTCATTTTGGGGCGCGCCTAATACCTACCAGGTCACTCGTTACTTACTCCCTACTTGTTTTTGCTGCTAATTTTGTACTGGCTTACTAGAAGTTCTTGTGGCTTACTACAAGTCGTGACTTAATTTTGGCCCCCAATGTAGGTTGGCTTACTCGTTGCTTACTAGTAGCTTACCTTTGTCTTACTCGTAGCTTACTCGTGACTTAATTTTGGCCTCCAATGTTTTTCTGGCTTACCTAGTTATCTGCCAGATGGCTTACTTGGTTACTTGAAAGCTTACTTGGTAATTTGATGTCTTGTCCGCGGGTCTACGTTTTATGTTTGCCAGCTTATCAGTCAACATATAGTTTACGTGCTGATTTCTGGGCCCCCAAATTAATATACAGATTATCTGTTAGTTGTTGGCTTATCCCTACTTTTTTTGGCCCCAAATTACTATATAGATTATCTCCTAGTTGTTGGCTTATCCCGACTTTCTTTTAGCCCCCAAAAAGAATTACAGATTATCTCCTAGTCGTTGGCTTATCCCCCAAAATCATGTACAGATTATCTGCTAGTTATGGGCTTAGCTCGACTTTCGTTTTAGTCCCCATGTCACGTTTTCGGGGACGAAGTACCAGGTATTGCTTGACATATTCGAGTCCGAGAATTTCATAAGCGGGTAAAGAATTGTTCGTCGGCTGACTATCTGCGAGCGGTTTTGAGATGCTTTCTGATCTTCCTTCCACTTCTCGAAAAGAAGAGTTGTTCATTGTTCTGTGAACATCCCGCATCTTTGACTGGGTCTTGAATAACTACTTGCATTGCTGCAGAGCATTTGGGACAAACTAGAAGTTGTATTTCTAACTCTTCAATATCTTCTCGAACGACATGGTTAGTTATCCCAACTGTTTCGCACAATCAAGTGGAGGGGTGGGGTATACTGAATCCACACTTGAGAGTCGAGACTTGAGAATGAGCGTACGATCATAGCAAGTGGATATAATGTAAATAAAACTTCTCATTGAAACTCGAAACTAATAACCGAATAGATCAACTGCACCAACAATACTAAATCCGAAAAAATAAATCATTGAAAATATAACTCCCTCTCTTCTTAAAGATATTCAATAGCAAGCATCTCTTTGAAGATTCAACTAGTTAGAGACTAAACAGTAGAAAGAATAAATCTTGAAAATACATAGATCAAATGTAAAAAGCTAGACTCCAGAAAAAATAAGTGAACAAAGAGAATATAAGTTAGAAATTTATAAAGAAGAGACTATGTAAATGCTTAGGTGGACTTGATGGATGAAGCAGCAGCAGAATCTTGGATGATGACGTCTGCTGCCTTTTCGCTGACCATGTATGTTGGAAGAGAGGGGAAGAAGCCGGGGATTTTCTGGAGGACGAGTTTAGTAAAGAGATCTCGCAACAAGAAGGTGGCGTCTTCCCCTAGGAGAAGATGGGGGACAGTCCTCAACAAGGGAAGGACAACGATGGAAGGATAGGGAAGGAAAACATACCGGGAAAACACTAGCATCAACAACCCTCAACCCCTCCGTCCCTCGAACCCTAAACTTCCCATCCAAAACCGCCATCTTATCCCCATCAGCACCAATAGGACAACTACAACTAGCATGATGACCGAAACTCTCTTTCTTAATGAATTCTTTAACGTCTTGTTCCTCTTGGATCGCCTCACCGGGGAATACTTCCTCGAAACAGTTTGGTTCGATGGCTTGTAACTCCTTGTTCACAGAGCGAGCGAATTGAACTCCTTCATAGAAAGCTTGGAGATCTTTTTGCCATGCTGACGAAGATGAGTTATCACTTCCTTGAGTACCGGTTTCGAAGGTGTTGAAGTTTATTATTGGGGTGTCGAGAGGGTCAGCGGAGCGGAGGGTTACGGTGCCAGCGTTGTTACGCGCATGTGCTTTGAGTACTATCCAGGAGTACCAACCTGTGGTTGTGGCGTTGGGAATGAGATAAGGCAGTGTTGTGTAACCAGGGAAGAAACCTGTGAATGATACAGGGGCACCATAGAGATAAAGATCTGGGTTCTCTTCCGCAACGGAACTTTTACGGATCATAGCGAAAGCAAACCCGTTAGTGGTGTAAACTCCTCTTTCTTGGATTGTGCTTCCGTTTTGCCATTGGACGAGGCATTCATCGGGATTTGTGTTCATGAGGGTACAGCCGTGAAGGAGCTCGTAGGGAGAGGGGGATTTGGTTACGACCGATGTTTCGTAGCGATCCTGGAGATTGGAACCTACACCTGGGGCATCGAGGATGAGTGGAATGTTGAAGGTTGCTAGTTCTTCTTTGGGGCCGACACCACTTAACTTGAGGAGTTGAGGAGTGTTGTAGGCACCGGCACTAATTATGACCTCTCTCGATGCGTTAATACTTCCAGTGCCGGTAGGGGAACCGAGCACGCTTTTTGGTGTGGCCCTATAAAGACCTCTGCCATCGAGAAAATTGACACCAATGGCTCGAGGGGTGGCTCCGGTTTTGTCGAATCGGACTGAAGTGACGAATGTGTTGAGACGAATATCCAAATGGTATTTTCGAGATCCATCTGCGTTGACAGCACTTGCGGTGTCGATGAGAAAGTTTCGAGGACCACTTCGGAAGCCATTTGAAACAGCCAAAGGTTGTTGATAGATTCCCTCATTGTTGACTTGTTGGTATGGACCATTGACATCTTTTACAAAAACTGTTTTCAAGGCTGATGCGGTGTTGAGAACTCTACTAATACCTTTGACACCGAATGCATTGGCGGCTGCGGAAACCTATAAGATATCGGAGTCAGTATATTTTTGGGAATGCAAAAGTCTTAGCTCCAGGATTTACCCTAAAGGAAACAATTTGTTCGGAGAATTTGGGCACTCACAGCTGAAGTCAACTTGTTATCTGCAGCCATGAAGCTCAAATCCATCAAACTTGTTCCAAGCCAGCCTTTCTTTCCGTGACCTCGGGTTGATGCTCCGGGCAGGATATATTGATTATCTTCGAGCTTTTCAAAGTACTTCTTCATATGGTGTGGTTCCCAAGAAGAATCGTTGGTGAGCGAGGCAATATTGGCCCAATCGCTATTCCCGAGTCAGTCAGTTAATCTTGTTGGGCAATTGTGCGAGATAGTTAGGAATAACTAAAATCATTCATCGAAAAGGTTCAGGAGAACTAAGAAATCGAGTTTCTTATTTTTTTAACCCCTCTGGATCAACGAGGAACAATTGAAAGGTCCTCTTTCAATAAAATAGGATTACAAGCTGTGAGAACTCGACTGACCTATCATGTGGCAGAACAGTTTTCAGTGCATTATGCGCAGCGCAACCACCGAGTGTTCCAGCACCTACCACCCATTAGTCTTCCACACAATATACGAAAAATCAATACCAAAAAAATATACGTGGATAGAGGACTCCAAGTGGTTTTGAACCATTAGGTGGATTGGGGCCGTTGTAGTAGTCTCCCGTGGGACTTTCCCAAGTAAACTTGGAGTCTTGTTGCTGTTGTTCCAAAGTCGGATAGTGATTGACAAAGTAACTCCATTTCATCGGGTCATATTCCGAGGCGAGTAGCCACAACAATGGAGTTTTCTCTTGCAGAGTTTCTCCTTGGTCATCTCCGGCTTCGATGAGGAGGACTTTGAAGCCAGCAATAGCCAACCTGGCAGCAAGAGGACCTCCTCCGGGACCACTTCCGACGACGATGTATTCGTAGTCGACGTTTGTCGTGGTGGTGGAGTTTCCAGTTGCTGGGGAGGGTTGAGGGGGCGTACTGTCGCATGCTGAAGGAACTGGAGCTGGTGGAGGAATTCCATTGCCGTAGGGTGTTAATGCAAGTCTGATGGAATTAGAGTGTTTCCAAATCATGTGAGGTGCCAAACATACACAGAGGAAGTTGACCAGAGGACTGTTCCCAGGCCGTTGAGAATAAGTTTGGACCGCATTGTGAGAGTTGAGATGGTCTGAAGGGAGAAGAAGAAAATGGGAAAAGAAGGAAGGAAGGAATGAAGTGAAAGCTGCTTGCTGAGTATTGTCTTCTGGGAGAAGATGAGGGAGATATATACTCAGGATGCAATACACACAGTGAGGACTCATCGTTCACGCTCAATCCTCACAGCCCATAGAAAAGGGTTGTACTAGTCTTAGATTGGGATTATTTGCTTCTGATGTGTTTTGTTCATATGAGGAACCCTCATCATATTCCCAACTTTGACCCAACAACCACAAATGATCTCTTCCAAGCCAGCTAAGATCTAACCCAAGACTAGCTCCAGTCCGAATGGAGGGAATCACTGGTCCGTCAAACCGAGGCGGAAAATCCCCAGTGAGCAGCGTTGACGGTACGTTAGTTCTCAGATAGACTTGTTCGCCGCTCCGGTAAACAAAGCAGTCCCTAGTGATCACTTGAATTGAGGTGTTGATACATCAGATAATAC
>LLCD01000424.1:0-19255 GCA_001414355.1 Hymenoscyphus salicellus
TCTAAAGTCGTATGATGAGGTAATTAGCGACCCTTAGTATACTTAGTAATAGAAAGATGCTATTACTAATGAATTAGTTAAGCTCTAGGCTCTTAGGACCTAGAAGTATACTAAGCTCCCCTCTTTAAAGGCTACAGTTAGTACAAAGTAGGTCTTCCTTGTAAAGTATACTCTAATAGAGTTGATAGACTGCTTTAAGGCTAGACTAGTAGCTTAGAGATATAGTTAGAGACTAGGTGATGACTTCCTTAAGATATTCTCGCCTACTATCTACTACAAGTCTATTAGGGCTTTATTAGCTGTAGAGTATGTAGAAGACCTTGAGATTTATTAAGTTAACGTAGATATAGTGTATCTATAGACAGAGTTATATATAGAGGTATATATAAGAGAAGTATAAGGACTTCTATTACTCTCTAGCGTTATACTTAAGGTGTAAAAGGCCTTATATAGCCTAAAGTAGTCTAGAAGAGAGTAGTATATTAAAGCTTATAATAGCCTAGCTAAGTTTAATTTAAAGCTCTCTTTTAGTAATCTAAGCGTGTTTATTAATAGAGACAAGAGCTTGATTGTTAGCCTCTATGTTAATGATATAATTATACTAGAGCGCTCTTTAGATAAGGTTAACTTGTTTAAAGAGGCGTTCGGAAAACTATATAAACTTAAAGACATAGAAGAGATTAGTACATTCCTTAGTCTTAAGATTATATAAGATTAAGCGTTGTAGACGCTAACAGTTAGCTAGAAAAGCTATATACTTAAGCTAGTTAGTAAGTATTTAGAGGACAGTAATTAGGTAGATCCTACCCCCGCGGGTGGAATATAGACTCTTAGGAAAGCTAAGTAAAATAAACTCTAAGTAGATGTTACTCTATATTAAAGAGCGATTAGAAGTCTAATGTATTTACAGAGAGGTACACGGCTAGATATTACCTTTACTATCTGTCGACTTATATAGCATTGCTCTAATCCTACTATATAGTACTGGAATTGTATATTACAGATCCTACGCTACCTAAAAGATACTCTAGGCTACGCTATTTACTATAGCAACTTAGAAAGACTATAGGCTCTTAAGGGGTATTCTAACTTAGATTACGCTAGCGACCTAGCTAACCGACTGTTAACTTACAGATATATATTTAAGCTCTACAGAGGAGCTATTACCTAGACGTCGAAGAAGTAACAGTCTATATTAACGTTAACTATAGAGGCAGAATATGTAGTACTATACTAGACAAGCAAGTAGGCTATTTAGTATAGTAGGCTACTATAAGATATTAGCTATTCGAGATACTTAAAGAACAACTTTATAGTTCTACTTCTCTATAACAATCAGTTAGTAATTACGCTTATAGAGAACCTAGAGAACTATACTTAAAGTAAGTATATTAATATCTAATTCTACTATATACAGCAGCTTGTTATATATAATAAGATTACTATCGACTACTACTCTACAGCATATATGCTTGCCGACGTACTTACGAAACCTCTACGACTGTTAGTGTTTAGGACCTATATTAAGGGGATGCTTTAGAAAGGATGAAGAGTTAGAGTGTAAAGGAGAAAAGCTTACGCCTAGGTTTTTATACTAGCTAGGCTTTTCCTAGGAGCTACACAAAACTACTTTTTACCTATAGAGTTTTTACAGAGGTAGTTATTATTAGATATAACCCTAAGGGGGCTGTTAATAGGTACAGTGATATCTGTTATATTAAGCCACTTATGAGATATCGGTATGCCCGTCGGGCATGCCGGCAGGAAAGAGTTTTTCACGGTAGATAGATGCGGCAATGGTTATTGCAAAGTTCTATATATGTGCCCTCTGCTCTTCTGGAGTAAGGCAAGCAATTCAAGTCCATTTTACTCTTGCCCTCGGAAGTGCAACGGATCAACATAGTTAATACTATAATTGGTGAATAAAATATACCAGCTTGCTCCCTGGGGGTGGGCCGAAATGTTCTCAGGTTAGGCAAGTGCCATAGTGTGATTATCGTCAAAAAGAACTTTAAACCCAATTCCGCCTAAAAGTGAATTTCAAGGAGTAATATTATTCAATAATCCCTTTCTAGTGTTTCAATGAGCCCCCCCAAAAAGAGGATTTCCCACACTTTAAGAAGTCCCTAAATCTTCACCTATCCATTAATGCTCTCAACCACCACCCTTTTGGACGTTGAACACAGCAAAAGAAAGCGAAAAAGAAATCTAACTCCCTCGGGTGGGCTTGAACCACCAACCTCTCGATGGTTGAATGCCCAATGAGGGGAATTAACAGTCGAACGCGCTAGCCAATTGCGCCACGAGGGATGTTGTTTTCGTTTGTTGAAGACACCGTTCACTATTACAGTTCATGACCATTTCCAAATTCAGCCCTGTGTGCTGCAGGGCTCAATAAGCGAGGTGGGTAATGTGTGGATTAATAGTGGAACGGATTATTCATATATCCGGAGATATCCAACAGTTGAAAGAGTAGATTGGTGGAGATTCCCTCGGGGGGAGAAATCAAAGAGCCAAACAATGGATCCGTATTTGACGCACAGCCTATCTATTCGTGAAGTGTTTCAAGCAGTAGGCGTCTTATATTCACTGCTGTCTTTAAATCTCAAATTCTCCAGTACCACATTTAAGCGAACAATGAGAATTTGATTTTATGTCACTCAGGCTTCAGAAGAAGCAGATGAATCATGTATTCCTCTAGTACGATTCAAGTTGAAATACGTTCTAGTCATTGCAAAGTCGTAATTTAATGCATCCATCCTAGTTTGGTAGTGACTTACCAAATTCGTTGCGGGAAAATATTTATTGAAGCACTGAGTTTCTATTCCCTATATTGTCAGTTATTGAAAGACAATTCCGTTAAACTGTTTAGGTCTTAACCTATGACATTGATAACTTACAATCATATCCACAACCATAGAGCACGGTTGATTCTTTTCGCTTGACGATTCGGTGTTAATATGATTCATCGCCCCCATGAAAACTTCCATTACTCATAATATCACTAAATAAAACCATGGTTGGATTGATTGAAACTTTTACTGCATATATTTTAGAGCGAGTGGGAGTTTGTGGGTCACGTGTGGTCGCCAGCTATAGAACTTGGGTTCTTTCTAACAAGGAAACTTATGCAGAAAGCTGTTTAGGAATTCAAATTTTCTCCTGGGCAGGTGACAGTTTAGAAACAATTCTTGAGTTAGTGATAATAGGAGGAGATTGACTTGATCACGTGTGTCGAACCTTCATCCGAGGTTCCCATTCGCGAAACCGCATCCTGGTACCTAGGTACATGCCGTCGAGAGTTATTTATGAGCAATTTCAAGCAGGAATAATCTCCAATTTGTCACAAAACCGAGGCCGTTAATTTTCATAGTCATTCCCGGTAAACCTCTTTTACAACTACCCCACTTCTTCTGTCATTCTAGTCAACCAAACCTTCATGACGACTGTGCCCCCAACAATGGTGTCCGCAAGTAAAACAAATGATGAACTGGGCTCTGAGATCTCTCCTTCAATTCCACATACTGAACGAACTGCACACGAACCTCGTGAGAATGTAAGATCCAGTGACATAATCCAAACATCACTTGCTAATCTTTCAGGGATCTCATGCAGTGAGGATAACGAGAATTGATGAGATCAACGAAACTATTCGGGTTTTCCGATTAGAGCCAGCTCTCAACACTCAGTTTACTCATTTGAAAGTACGTAACATCATGTGCCCTTTCTTTCTCCAAACTCCATCCTGTTCCGAGCATCTCCGAAAGCCACAATTAAAAAGGCCTTCCTCCTGTTGCTTGTAGTTTAATCTCTTGAAACTTGATAAGGAGTCATCTAAGTTTCATCACGTTTCTCGAAACTTACGTTCACCGTCCCCTTCTCAACCCATCTTCTTTTACGCAATGCTGACGAGCTTCAAAAGTTTCTCCCAGGCCAATGGCTAGACGTCTACACACCCGCAACCCCCAAAGCCGGTGGCTTCACAATAACCTCCCCACCCTCCCTTCTTCACTCCCCACTATCCTCTGAAACGCCACCCTATCTCGAGCTCGCAATTCAAGAATCTCCTCTCAGCGCTCCAGCAAAATATCTCTTTCAACCTATCCTCACACTTCTCGGCACAGAACTTTCCATCCGAGTAGGAGGCTCCTTCATCTATCCACCTGCTCACAATCCCTTCATAAAGCGACTGGTTCTTGTGGCAGGCGGCGTAGGTGTGAATCCATTGATTAGTATGTTAAGTCATATCGCTTCGCAGGTCCAAGCAGGAGGGAATATGGATTTCGAGATTAAGTTTTTGTATTCGGTTCGCAATCCATCCTCAGGAGACTTAACGAAGGTACAATTTTTAGAACGGATCCAGAAAGAGATCAAGAGAATTAGTTCACGAGCGGCATTCCAGTTATTTCTCACAGGAGGGCGAGAAGGTGGGATTGATAATGTTACGGAATTGAATGTTCAACGGAGAAGGATCAACAAAAATGATTTACTACAATCACTTGGACCAGTGGATGAAAGGAAAGATACAGTGTGTTATATATGTGGAGTACCAGGCATGACTGATGAGTTCATCGAAATTGCCAAGAATGCAGAGGGGATGGAAGAGAAGAACATTTTGTTTGAGAAGTGGTGGTAAAGATTACCAAAGGGCACCGAAATGCATCTAAGTTCGTAAAAGTCAACTCATCATTCCCTTTATCCTTACCTACAATAATTCACTCATGCGATATAGTCAATTAAATGGTTGTTCGAGAAGATCCAGAATACCTTGAAAATTTACTTGTTGGCTCTCTAGGATGATCACTTTAGCGAAATATTCCATTACTAGACTAAGTTTCGCACAATCAAACGGGCTGCCGCTTTTGTAACTCAGGGATAAAATACATTTACAAGGAAGGTAGGCAGGTACAAATGTGGAGTATCTACTACTGCATTCATTGCCTACTTTGAACAGCCACAAACACCAATAAACACAGTTATCGGCACTTCCAGCGAAACTTTCCCTGGAATAGCCTACCCTGGGACGCTATAGAGAGACTTTCAAATAGCTTGATTTTTCCTGTGAAATATACACCGGATAAACAAAGGTTGGAGGTCTTTCTAGGATGAGTGTAATATAAGAGAATGAGGACCTGGCCTTTTACTCTTACTCTCACTCGTTCACTCTCTCCGGTTTAACAAGAGAGACGTTGGAAATACTAAGAAACAAAATAGAGGAAGTGTTAAAAAAATAGATTAGTTCAAATTAACTACATTGTTTTACCTAGTTTATACATTATGTGACGTTATTAAAACCTTCGAAATAAAAAGAGACAGGGTCAATGGAAGTCAATTTTTTTAAACTATTTGATTAAAAACTTTTGATTTATAGATTGAGTTACAAAAGTACGTGTAAAGGAGAACACAAGGAACTAAAGGAAGCGCTTTTGGTAAGTAATTAGAATTTTTGAAATTCTTTTATTTATTTAGAAAAATCGCACCGAATAACTATAGTTAATAGAAACTAAGACAAATAGAAAATATTTTTATAAGAGAAAGTACTTGTAAGTAGTTTGTAATATTTTGATTTATCTATTGATATTAAAGAAGAATAATTAAGAAAACAAGCTAGAAAGAGTGTAAGAAAGCGAAGGAGAGGGTTTAAAATAGATAGTAATAATAAGCTATTAGGATTATTCAAATTCTGCTATTTATTTCTAAAAAGATATATTAATAAATAAAGTTAGGAAGGTTGCCAGTTATATGTGTACAAGAGCTATACTAGCGTAGTAAGATTTTACCTGCCGTATTGAACGGACATACTCGAACGGACATACTCAAATTGATAAACCACATAGAACAAGCATTCCAAGAGCAAAATAGCTCATTTTCTGTTCCTTAATTGACTTTTTACCATTTCAACCACTCTCTCAACTATATATATATATAGGATCTAACAAGGTATTATTAGAGTTACATTATAAATTTCGAGTTCTATATTATGATTCTCTTGTGTTTGAAAGCTAGTTCTAAACCATAGAGATATAGGCAAATGCTAATTTACAAAGTACAAGAAAACCAAACTAAATGATTGGCAATAGGACAGAATCCATATCGGCTAGTACAATCCCAATTATCAGTAGACATTTGATCAAAATCATAATGTTCAGTAGAATGAAACAGGAGAGTGTATTTCTTTTCCAGTAAGAACGCGGAACAGAGAGCAAAGTCCCACCAATAGGCTATAAATCATAGCCTTATAAATCGCAGCCTTGCCATAATCGAGATGTGACGCTCGACGACAAGACAGAGTGTGTTCCATTCCCCTATATCTACACCACATATGTCATTATAGATGCTACAAATACTCGAGTCTACCGGTCAAGAAAAGCCTCAATATCTTGTACCCCTTCGAGCAGAGGTCTTCAAACTGCTAATAGACGATTCAGACGCCAACACTACCCTCTTCTTCATGCCAAGAAACCCCTCGTCGAGTGAGTCGAGTGAGGAACAGAATACCCCCGCTTCCCTTGGAGAAAACAACAATTACGACGAGCTATACTAACAAAATGCTATAAGAAGAAGAATGGCTATATATGAATATTACTAAAACGTTCAAAGGAATTAGTAAGGTTGCTACAGGTCTGATTTTTAGTATAAGAAGTATTTTCTAATAGTGACAGGGCTTGTAGACTAATAGCAAAAAACAACCTCTTGATGAGTACTTAAGAGCTTTTGCTCGTTGAGGGCCTACAACTAAGTGGAGTAGTACATGTAGCGAGCTATAGACAAGCTCTGTGTGTTCCTATAATATATAGCCCTAAAACGGGCATCCTTGCTTCTCAAGGCTAGAGGGTTCTAGCCTAGTGAAGATCGAGAAGACCGGGGAACAAAGGTTGTGAACAACGTCAGAAAAGGAGCTAAACAACCCTTGAAACTTCATGGTGCGATAACCCCAGTCTCGGCACGTCTTTCCCGAGTTCCATCTAGGGGATGCAAAGCACAGAAGCGTTCCGACTGAACTGCACTCGCAGTCCCGACACCTCACAACCTACTGGTTCACGAGAAGTTTGCATATTTATATTCCATTAATTCCTATCCAAGTATCCACACATACAAACAAAAAAGAGTCCAAAAAAGTAAATATTTCCTCGCTCGCAAAGTGGGGTATCTCATCGCTTCGCGGCGCTTCATTTCTCATTCATCCATAACACTTCCAAGCCAACCAGACCAGCCAAGTAACTCTCCTCCCAAGTGGCTCTCCCCAATTCCACAAATATATATTAATAAACAAGCAATAACCAGATCGCAAAAATGATGATGAAAATGCCAAACCAGGTGACCCAACCAAACCAGCCAGCCAGACCTTTCCGACAGTTTTCTGTTTTGATTTCCCAGGCTCGCGCCTTGAAGATATATGTGACCGATGATGACGGAATGAAGAATAGAAGTAGTGAAGAATCGAACAACAGAACAATGAAAAAGAAAGAAAAGGAAAGCTCCACGCTATGCACGCTCATAAGCAACTTCAACCCAAAAGAAAAACAAGCAACGCAAAAAAAGGAAAGACAAACAAAAACCAAGAAATATCATCTCCCCGCAGCCAACCAGACGAATCGTTCGTCAGGAATGAGAGAAAAGAAAAGACTAAACACTAGCTGTCCTCCTCCTCCCAACATCCGGTTTCTGCGCATAAGCAACAACAAGTTTAAAACTGCTCTTCCACTTCTCACACTCCTCCACCATCGCCGCATCCGTAAACACACTCCTCTCACCCACCAAATCATCCCTCGGCATAACACCCACCTCATAGCACCTCATCCACCACCATCTCCCAACCTTAGCAACCATCTTCGTGATGCTCTCGTCCCCAACTTGAGAATCATCTTTCATCATATCCGCAAGACTTAGTTCCTCTTTCTTGGTCCCCGCGACTTTTGAAGAGGGGATCGCGGAGGCAACGGGGATACCTACGTTGCAGGATTTGACGTCTGCGAATCCGCGTTTGCCGATGAGACGGAGGACGGTGTCTGAGGCGGAGGAGAGACTGATGGAGGGGTTGGCGACTTGCATTTGGACTTTTAGACCCCTCACTGCACGGCGGGAGCGGTTTCCCATGTTGAGCATGTCGAGATCCAAGATTGCGGTTTCCAAGTATCCACCGGGTTTAAGAACACGCTTAGATTCCGAGATGATATTTCGATATTCGGCTTCCGACATGGCAGTAGGGAATCTCAGCACAACAACATGGAAATTCGAAGACGGAAAGGGGAATTTGTTTATAGGACTCGTGTATTGGACCTGTCTATGATTCGGCGGCGTAAGCGGGAGGGAAGATGAGCCGTCGGAAGCACGTTGGGAGGACGAGACTGGACGCGTCGGTGAGAGGTTGTAGAAAGTTGATGTAGGGTATGTTTCAGCTGCGTAGAAGGACCAATCATCTATCTCTCATTAGCATGCGAATAGAATGTAAGATTTTCATGTTGTGTGACTTACCGTTACCAAGTCCATCGATGACAAGGATGGAATGGCGTTTGGATCCCTCCGACTGCATGATTTCTTCTCTGGCAGGGCTGAAAAGGACATGCCCGAATGTGAGCCATTTACTGACGGTCATAGATCCGATTCGGAGATTTACTTGGGAGATTGGGGAGTTGTTGTCGTCTGAGATTCGGCGGATGGAGTTTGAGGTACTGGCGGCTGAGATTGAATTTCTTGAGCTACTATGGGAATTGCGAGACGCCTCTTGCACTTGGTCTCCACTGACTGAGACTGAGTTGTTGCGATCACCATAACCGGAAATGAAGTCGCCGAAGGACATAGCACTTGTCGGTGTCGGGTTGGTATCAACTACGGCATTTTGAAGCATTGAGCTGACATCGATGCTATACACACTAGATGTTGTGTATTCGGAGCGACGAGATGAGGTAACCTTTGGGGGCTCCTTGATTACCGGGTGAGATGCGAGAGTTGGTGATCCTTTGGCTTTCATTCTGCTCTTCCTCATTCGGCGGGTCTCATAGCTTTCGTATTGAAATGGGACTCCACAAGAGGACGTTGTAGATACTGGTCTTCCCTCGTTGTCGTTCTCAATTAGATCGTCAAACTCATCCCAAACTTCATCTTCTTCCAAATCAGCCCCAACCTCTGGGACGATTGCTGTGGTACCAGCAAAACTCATACCACTTGAACTGATTGTAGTAGATTCCGAGTTTTTGCGCTCTGGCGAGAATTTAATGAAGTCTCGATCGTTGGTCTCATCAACCTCAGGCTTGGAGTCCTCAGAGTTCTGGCGAGAGCTCCCAGCTTGGGAAGGAGATCCATTGCTATTGACGATAGGTCTCATCTCTGAAGTGGATGGAGTTGGGCTTGGTCCAACAGCGACTGATTGTTTGTCCAGGGTCGCTGGTTTAGGCACCGATTGTATTGTGCTGAGTCTGGCGAAAGGCCTCGAGAAGGATTTGGGAGAAGTTGCCTGTGGTCTTGCAGAAATGACTTTTGGAATCCTTCCAACTTGAGCAAGTCGACTGGGGCGTATCAATGCTGGCGGGGTAACATCGTTACCGGGATGCATTTCAGTTTGAGACAACTCTGGAGTGACTTGCATCGGCTCTGGCGATGAGTACATAGGCGGTGGTGGAATCTCCTCGGTCTTCTCAATCTCCTCGGCCTTCTCAGGTGGTGGACTTACTCCCAATATCGAATGAAGATCCTCGATACGTCTCAAGTTGTCCTTGTAATTTCCGAATTGAAGTACGTCCAGTTCCTCATTCGAAAGGTTAACCACATCGGCATCTTTCATAACGTTAGCAGCATCTCTCAAAATATCCTCGAGATCGACAGCATCTATTTCCTGCTGTTCATCCGAGGAATCGATCATAGCATAATGAGGAACAGCTGCAGGCTTTGTCGGTGGTCGTTCTATCGCGACTGGGACAACTGGTTCTTCTCCCTTGGACTTGGCGTTGCTGGGTTGAGAGCGGTGGAAGAAGTTCCATTTTCTTGGGGATCTCGCCCGCTTTTCCAACTTCTTCGGCTTCTTGGCTTCCTTCTTGTCTTCCTTGCGGCCTCTGCTAAGTATCTGCTTTGGCTCCATTCGTGAATCGTCTGACATTAGGCTGGCATCAAGACTGCTCATGGCCGGTGATACTCCACGAGTAGGGATGTTGAGGGGTCGAGGAAGATTTAACGCGTTTTCAGAAACGTTAAGCCGAAGAAGGGATCGACGGAAAGCAAGTGATGGTTTGGTAATCCCATCATCACTACTATCTGACGGACGACGTCCTTTGGGTATCGCAAGTCTTGTGTTTCTCTTCGATGGTTGCTCTTTGGGAAGGGCCGATGGCCAGAGTGTAGTACGCGAAGCTTCTTGCCCCAGGCTGGACTTTGACGAACCCCTGGAATCCAAACTAGGTCGACCGAGTAGGAGACTTGTGTTGCTCTCAGTGCGGCTGAGTTCGGAACTAGCATTTCGGTTCTCCTTAATTTCCCCGCCACCTGCGATAATGACAGGACTCATTCGCTCCAGAAGGAATGGGTCGGGTGCATGGTTGCTGCCAATACTGTCCCGAGTAGAACCGGTTCTGCTCTGGCTTCTATCTCTTGCCACCATTCCGGTCCCAGTACTACTGCTTCTTCCTCGAAGCGCGTATCTTCCGTATCCTTCATGTCCAGTACCAGCTGCAGGGCCCTTCCTCGGTTCTTTATTGCGACTTTCCGAAGTTGTAATCTCAGGAGTTGTCTTCGTTCGTCTGCCAAAGAGACCAAATCTCGGTTTCGATGTTGGTATGCTTGGACTCGGGGTACGAGTATTGGTGCCTCTAGTCGAAGGCTGTTCCCGAGGTCTCAGATCCGGGACTATTCCAAGACCCGTTGGCGCGGGTGTCGCCTCGCGTGGAGATGTCAACACCGGGCTAGGTGATGGGTTTCTGGATGGTAAGCGAGAACCTTGAGACGGCCGGACTACAGGTTGAGATTGTAGTGGCGAAGTAACGTGTCGCTGGAGGGTACTTTGCCGACGCTCCTGGGGAAATGGAATCCCAGCAAGGTTGCTCTGTATCACTGTCATCGAATCCCCAAGCTGTGATTGTAAATCTGGAGCACCTTCTCTGCTAGGCCGCACTGGTGGGTTCTGTTTAGAAGGGGATGAAACAGGCGTCCCTCGAGATCTTGATGAAGGAGAGTCCGCCATGATCGGTTGAGCAGGAGATTGGGATGATTTCGATGGAGTACTTTCTGGACTCGCTTTTTGTGATGACTTCCGAGGTGGAGGACTAGGAGGTAATGGTGACAGGCGCTTTTTCTTCTTCTTCTTTTCACTTTTCTTGTTATCTCCCTTGACGGTCGAGTTTGAGGACGAAGAAGTGACAGACTCGCGTAATGATGGTAGGGTTTCAACTGCGGCCTCTTCATATTCCTGGGGAAAGCTTCCATCTCTCCTTCTAGTAAGTGGGGGTCGACTGCTTGTAGCTGGACTACCTTGTCGTAATCTTGGTGGGGCCAACTTCAACGGCGCAACAATACCGGGTGACTGCGATGACATTGAGGTCGGTGTAGTATCTCTGCTGTATGCGCCGCCAGGTCCTGGAGATTCGGAAAACCTAGTTGATGGACTGGCGCTGTACCCACTACCGCTATAGCCACTGTATCGTGAATTGGTACTGCTGACTCCAGAGTATCCGGGAGTGCCTGACAAAAGAGGAGTCGGAGGAGGAAGATCTTGAGTTGCCAATTTGTGTGGAATTTCACCATTTGATCTGATCTTGGCAAATGTTGCTTGCTCAGGTCTGGGTCGATATCTGTCCAATTCTGGTATGATACGTGGGGATTCCTTGGCTGATGGTGTCCTCGTCCGGGTAGTCCTGGTATATATTTCATTGTACGCATCAGCGGATCTGCTGGTCTCCAAACTGGGCCGTCGTTGTGAAGAGCCGTGAACTTGCTTCCCGGGAGTTGCGGAAGTTGATCTCTCTATCGTAGGTCTTGCCTCATTACTCTGTTGGGGCTGAGATATCGAAGATTGCTTCCTCCTCAAAACATTCCGTGATGACTTCCCTTTCAGTTCCGGTGCGACAGTGGTTGAGGTTTTGCTTGGTGGTTTCCCAAAGCCAAAACTAGATGTGGTTCCTTTCTCTTTGACATCTTGTTTTTGTGTTGGCCTTTGGGGCAAGGGAATTGTTCTTGGTTGTGTCTTGCTCGTGGCGGGTTGACCTCGTTTCGTGGGCTGATCCAATGACAGGTCTCGTTTTCGGTCCATTGCTGGTGGTGCCATGTATGTTCCCAACCTTCTGCTTCTTGTGGAATCCTCTGGCCTATTTGGCGGGTCGAAATCTGATTTATATGATGCCATCGCGTTCTTTCTATCTCATTATTAGTAGAATGGTTGAGTTTTGATTCGGCTTGTTCTGTTTTCCGAATGCTATAAAATAT
Source organism: Hymenoscyphus salicellus (assembly GCA_001414355.1). Lineage (NCBI taxonomy): Eukaryota > Fungi > Ascomycota > Leotiomycetes > Helotiales > Helotiaceae > Hymenoscyphus > Hymenoscyphus salicellus. The sequence goes on from LLCD01000424.1 coordinate 12,409, forward strand.
GATGGCAAAAAGTGTTCGCCATCCCTCGGGTACGTTGTGCGATTCAAGTTGCTTAAAGTGGCATCAGAGGTAACTAACACAATTAGTCAGTAGGCTGAAGGTGTTCGCGTTGCAATGATCACTTACACACAATTAATGTAAAGTAAATCCGGAAACTGGGCGTCCGTGAGAACTGTAGCTCTAAAAGGAAAACGAAGTCCCAACAAAATAAAGGTTCAGATATATGTTGTATCGAAAATATGATATGCAGGAACAAATATTAGGCGTGGTGTCACCCAATATACCTGGGACTCGATATTGCAGCTCGTTTGAGGATTAAGACAAATAGGCTGGAATAGATGCACCTCCTGGGTATGTTGATATGAAAAATGCAACGCAAATAGGAACAACAATTAATATTTTGACAATAGATAGAGGAGCGCAAAAGAATGTTAGAAGAGAGGGGAAAAGCGTGAGGTGTGGGAGGCGGTTGTTTAAGGGTAGGGTATGACCGGGATCGGCCTAGAGGAGGGGATCCCGTCGTTGGTCGATGTGTGGAGTAACCGTTGGGAGCGTGCTCACAACCCGGAGACGAGATTTTTAGCTGGAGATACCGCCCAGATGCGAGCCGCTGAGAAAAACTCTTAGCGGTTGTGTAAAGTAAAGTGTAAGGTATGGATGGTGTAGGCGGTGACAAGAGTGGAGTACAGGCTTGTACCACAAAGTTGGGCAAGAGGGTGTAGGTGATGGTGTGGTGACTCGGTGCTGACAGCAGGGGGGTACAGGTATATGAGGCAAGTCGTCTAGCAGATCGGTAGATTTCAATGATGAATGAAGAGATTGAGGCGTCGTGGGGATACAACCACACTCAAGTACCGCAACTAAGCAGGTAAGGGAATTGGTTCTTACAGGTTCTCGCAGGCCCACGGGCTTGTATTGCTTGTGGCGTTGAGCCCCGTTTGTTGGCTTCTCATCGCGATGTCCGCCACAACGTGCATCACTGGTGCTCTCCAAGGTGCTCCCAGGGCCATGTCACGCAAGTGAGTGGCTACCATTTGTCGAGATACGCTCACTGGATGTCGAGCGTAGAAGGAAAAACGAGCCCTTGTCTGTTGACCGCATGGCAATGACCAGGGGGTGGATTCGAGAGAGCTTCCGGACAGGCTGCAAAGGTGCTGCGGCGAGCGGAGCAACGTCGTTACAGTATCGTACTGCTGTTGGCTGCTCTCTGCATGTCGAGCAGCTCGCATGTATAGTACACTCAGTGAGACCTATAAGATGGAAGCTCCACGCAAGCCTACACTCAGAGGTGCAGATATGAGGAGGGATCATGGATTAAGAGCGATGTTGTGAGGCAGAATTGCTGCAAATCTTTTGCGAGAGGTCGAAAAGAGACGAGTGAAAAGAGACTCCGTCAACACCCATGTCGCCATGTAGACGCCGGATGTCTATTCGTCGGCTAAGCATTTCACCTGCAGCCGTCAAAACCAGTGGCACTCCAGTGGATAGGTTTTGGGAAAAGAAGCCATATTGAGTCTTCCTGTCCTATTGAACCTAGAAATCCCCAATTCTTTTCCAAACCCCATCCACTCCTAACCACGAGTCAATCTTGACCCTACGCCCGCTAAGAGAGTTGAGCGTGGTCTAGCCAGCCTCATCGTGGGCGTGATGTTGGATGCCGCAATTATGGCGCTTATCGCAAAGACCACAGTCCTATTTTCAGAGGGATCTCCTTCTCCGTAGTGGGGTAATTGCGGCACTGCTGCGCTTGAAGACCAACCTAACCACCAGAACAGAACAACTTGGTTTTGAGATCAGTCATTCATCACCTCAACCCCTTCACCGATCATGATCTGCGAAGAGATACATCTCCTAACTTGACCGCAGCGTCATGTGCATGTCATTGGACCTGCACTCACTGGGCCTCAACTTGGCCGACCTTCGCTCATGCCCGACTGATCACGACGTGCATAGTCAGCTTTCAGCATATCCAGGCCTCCGTCTCAAATCACGATTCAAAAGTCATTTCTGAATCTGCTGACTTCGGGATCTGGCCTACCACTTGCTGGTCATGTTGGAGAGACTTGCAATTGGATTGATAGGGATCCTCAACAACGCGGGAACAACCACCGTCCGGTTTCCTTTCCCACGGATCGCCTCGTACCATCTCCAGGGTCAAGGCCGCCATCTATTCCCGCAATTATCCATACCCATCGCGGCCACAGCCGTGATCGAACCAAATCCCATTCTCCTGGCCGCGGGGATGAGAGACCCCGTCGAGAGAAAGTTGTTATTCGGTCGTTTTGATGCTCGGAAGGATTCCCCAATTGTTCAAAAATCGAACCGTGACCCCAAGCTAGAGATCTAGGTCGCCTCATTGGTGATCCCTAGGATTTTTTCGTCCAATGGATGTGCAGAAATTGCTTTCTGGCGGCTCGTTCGTGTGCCAAGTCTAGAAAAATACCCCTGAACGTCCTTCCACGAACCCGCAAAAATGTACTCATATTTCCTTCCTTGGCCGTTTGTAACCACGAATGGATTCGTCAATAGGTGAAGTCCAGAATCAATAATAGAAGATAAGTGTGCCCCGAAGATTTGTTCAACAAAATGCTGTGGACTCGATCGATGGGTTCATCGTAACGAATACGATTTCCGTACCCAACTGAAAAGTCTCAATTCAGCTGGGATCTTGACAACCGAAAATATTTGACGTTTGACACACAATGACGTTGATTTGACTGGTATCGTCTCTCTTCGTTTGGACTTGCAATTTTTTCCCGGGTCAAAAATCCTACAAACAGGTCAAGTCAAAGCCAAACAACCCCGTCCCAATCCACACAAACCCATCACTGACTCACCATGACAAGTACTTGTACTTCGATTCGTACAGATCTACGCCCCATTTCCCAAGTCTCAACCAAGATACCTAGGTATCTCGGTACATTCCCTCCAAACCCCCCAAAAATCACGTTTCTCCATCCCAGCACAGCTGAGAAGCGCGCTTCGCCACCTTGTGCGCTGGCAGGCGAAGACTTGAACCGCGGCAAACATGTGGCGTAATCTGCAATGCACCCGCCACACTCCAAACTCTCTTCCTGATCTCCATCATGGTGTCAAATTCATGCGTTGGCAGGCGAAAAGTACAACTCGATAACCTCTCGAATTTCAAATTCCGTGGCGGTTATCCCGATAGAAAACCATTTTGATAGATCATCCCAAACCATCCTAGCGCTCGGGATATTATAAGGACGTTTTTCAATGAGCAAGGTTGTATGTCTTCTCATTGGTTTACCAATGGTGGACTAGTCTTTTTAGCTTTCGCCATTTTGGGGCCGTGAAAAGTCACGTTACGCGAAGAGGGTGTGCTCAACCTTGTTGAAGCCAAACTTCTTCAAAGGGGGTTTAAGGACGTTGTATGGAACGATGGAAAAGAGTTGCTTTTCTACTTGGGCAGTCTTCCCGTCTTGACCTCCCAGGAGACACCCATGGTTTTCCTGGGGCACAGTCCGCTTTCAAGCGTTTTCTCCGTCAGCACTCAATCGAATGGACCTATTAAGTCAGCAGAAGTCGTCTTTGGAAGCTCATTCGTTATGGTGGTCGCCGTCCTAGGTCCCACCTAGTATCAGAACCTCCTCTCTCTGTGATCTCGCTGATCAGTAAGGAATGGGAGGATCGTCCAGTGAACCGGGATGGAATACACCTTGTACTTGATGACAGGTCCCGCACATGTGGGAATATCCAACGAGCCTATGAGAGGCTCAAAGTCGAGTTCTTCAAGTTCATTCGTCCCGTGAACGCTAACGCCAAACGTTCAGGATTCACCCTACCCGTCACGGATAACCTCCGGTTTTAGTTCGACTTTGAACTTTCCGCTAAAAGTATACTTCAAGCCATGTCCTTGAAGAAGAGAGACTTGAGCTGTCGAAAAGGGGGTTGAGACACCTTATTCGGATGAGCCACTGCACGCCATATTCCGATCCAGCTCGTTACGGATTGCTTTTATGTATCAAGGCTTCAGGGGGTTTGGGTAGCGGCTCAGTTATCCGATTTGTTGAGAAGACAAACGAACTCTGAATACCGTTATGTTCGAAACCGAATCGTACAAACAGGGGAACTTTACGAACCAGGTTCGAATAATCAGCTATATTCCAGACTCCTTTGGTAAAAGGTCGAGTGGTTTGCCAATTTTGGAAAGGTTGCACAATAAAACGGGGGAAACTTGACGTGAAGAAGATATCGGGAAAGTTGTATTGTAGGACGACCACGGAACGCCATTAACCCTCTTTATTTTTTCTAGTATACAGCGAAGCCAATGATATCCCTTACACTGGTGCTAAAATTTCGTAACCGTCATCCTCAAGCTGCTGATTGGAATCTCTTCGCCCGTGCCTCCGCCTTTGCCTTCTCCGATGGATCATCCACAACTCGTCCTGTCGGTTTCGCGGCCGCAGCTGTCTTGGGCGCCGGTCCTGTCCTTCTATCGGGAGTCTGTCTCTTCGCATTCCTACCACCCTGCTTCTCCTCTCGTCCTCTCTTTGCTCTCCGCTCCGGTAACGCAGCATCCAGTCCCTTCACAACCTCCTCCTTGGCCTCGATACCAAATTTCTTTGCGCGCTCAGCAAGCTTCTTCGCCTCGTCGTCCTCGGATACGCCAAATCGCTTCGCTCTAGCTGCGCGCTTTTCCGCCTCCTTCTCGGCGTCTGATTGCTTGATACCGGCTGTGAAATCTGGTTTTGGCGCTTCCGGTTCGATGGTCGTCGCAGGAGCTGGTGTAGGATCGGTGGGTGCGGAGTCCTTGGTCTCGGTCGTGGTTTTTGGTTCGCCCTCTGCAACAACCTTCAAATCCTTCGTCGTGGATGGGTCTGTGTCGACTATTTGATTTGGTACTGCGGTAGGGTTTTTGGCTGCTCCTTTATCCTCTGCTGCGACGGGTGCGGGTGCTGGCGCGGTTGTGGTCTTCGTATCATCCTCGTCCCAATCGATTTCGTCCTCGCCTCCAGCTGTAATTGAATCGCATGTCAGTATGCGCGCAAAGATAATTTATTAATTGATTGAGACGCGCTTACCTGTTCCGCTGCTGGCCTTCTTGTCGTTCTCCTGTAGGCGCGCGATGAGGTCTGCCTTGTTTCCTGAGATAACGAGGCCGCGGTCACCGAGAAGCTTTTTGAGCTCAGGTACCTTCAAAGTAGTGTAGTCGGCCATGATGTGTGAGGTATTAGGTGTATATGGAATCGGTTGAGGAGGTTGGAGGGGTTGTCTGTGGTCGGTCTGGAATTGTGAATTCCTGGCGTTGCGATGGTTGACGTGCCTGCCTCGCGAAAATATGGGGTCGCGCGGTCCAACGCTAAGCCACAGGGTGAGCCTCAATTTAAGCTTCCCTTGCCCGCTATGAAATACTTCAGGTTCGTACCTGCCTGTTTGGCTAGTTGTTCCAGCTTTTTAGGATAATACAAATCAATTCTGCTAAGCATTTAGTATAATTTAAATTTCTCCTATGTATTTCACATAATGAGCTCCAACTATCTGTCCTTAAAGGTTAGAACAACGGCGAAATAGGCACACGAGTTACAACTATATTTATTGTCCATGGTGACAATTACATATCACTCATTCTGAATTCTGTATAAATTCACTTTTCTTTCATATTTTGGCATCAACTTAGTATGCTATTTTTCAATACAATAGGTATGTGTTTTGATATGTAACATTATTTAACTGTATAGATGGTCTCTTCTCAAACATCACTGCAGACATTATATATCTTTATAAAGTAGTACTAAGGTGAATGACCTTACTTTGAGGGGGGTTTCCCAATCATTTCCCAAGTTTAGCGCACGAAATTACATGGAGGTTATTTACTACAGTTTCATGTTTATTGCTGCAGTTTCTTGCCCAGAACTTTGGCTACCCATTCTGAACTGTGGGTTAGAATGAAGTTGCCGCATATTTTGTTAAAAAGTAGCTTCTTATTGCCAATTCCACTGTGCATTGTAATAAAAGGGCTTTACTCCACAAATCCTTCTTTAGATTGGTTGAAGGAACATATTTTGCTCTCCGAGAACCCTCATCATATATGTAACCCCAATAAAAGCATCCCGCCGCCAGAACAAGAGTTCACAAAATCTCAAAAGTCCGCAATCTCCTAGAAAGCGTAACTCGGGCCAGCGGGCTGATGCCTACTGCGCCCTTGTCGGTTGTTGGTACGAAGTTGGACGTGTTTCAGAAGATCCTCATGGTTTTTGCTAAAAATCACTCTACAACCCAACCTTATATTATATCCTACTTTTCTAAGCAATTTGGTCAATGGGGAGAACATTCATCAAGAAACGTTACCCATAGACATGAAGAACAGATGACGGATCATACAAGTCACAGCGCGGATACGGGCGCAACTCACGATACATCAGCCACACACTTCGATACTACAATTGTAATTTTCCCTTCCAATTGACCAGTAAAATATTAACTGTAGCTAACGATGTACAGCATGATCATACACCTCATCATCACCATCATCACCATGACCACCATTCATACCAATCTCTCATGGATACCTCGCAACCACCATGTTACGATAGCGTAATGATCCCCCGCAATGACCGACGACGACGACGCGCAAGAGATGAAGCTGGCTCAATTGAGACGCTTTGTGGTTTCTTTGTTTTCCTCGTTTTCATCATGGTTCTGGCGTGTTTTTTGTATAAGTTTAGTTGAGGTGTCTTCGATGGTTAGGGGTGGGGGGGGGCAAGGATTTTGGCATATATGGGGAACTCGTCGAACGATACCAGCGAATGAAATGAGTTGAGTAGAGTTTTGTACATGTACTCTACTCTACTCTAATCATCTTTAAGCTACTCGGAGTATCTCT